>BOPP01000252.1:21933-64671 GCA_017312745.1 Gryllus bimaculatus
TTGTTTCCCAACTACTCCTTGGGTTATTTTCTGCTTTGCACCTAGGGGTCCGTTGTTTACGTAATTTGGGGAACATTTCTTGGAGGTTTCCAACACACTTGCTTTGGCCTCGGACTCTTCTGGACGGGCGGTCGGGAGCTAACCCACTCCCGATCAATCGGCTCGGACTAGGTCTTGTACTGACCTCCAGGGCGAGCGGGGGGATCCACGGAGGGGCAGCGCTGTGACATCTCCCCGCTATATCTTCGTGTCAACCCTGGCACCCCAGTGGGGTGTCCCCTCGTCGGACTCCGTGGTGGGGGGGGGGGCACGGAGACGAATTCCGCTTCTATTCAATGGAGCATAAAACAAACCCGTTGTCCTCTTCCGGAAGGAAGTGGCGATGTTTTGGGAAAACGGTGGGTTTGTCGTAGTTTCTTCCTTAGGGAGAAGATAAACCAAAGAAGTTATGTTCCCTTTTGATAGCGTTCACGGAAGAAAGAAAAAAAAATATTTAAAAGAACTACGTCAGAGGGATAGTATTGAGATGCTTCAAGTGTCAGAGGTTCGGCCACACCCAGCAGCGGTGCATGGCCGTAAGTCCTGTTTGCGCGAAATGCTGCAAATGCTCGCACGGTACGTATCCCTGTGCCTGACCACTTTGCTGTGTAAACTGTGAAGGAGACCATGCGGCCAACTCGATCAAGGGCCGTATATAACTGAGGGAGAGGGGTACCAAAAAAATCAGCGTGGCGGAGAAGGTATATTTTCTCGAGGCGAAACGCCGATTCTTAGTGAAGGACCCTGTAGATCTCGGGTGTTAATTTCCTTGTACTCTGGCCAAGACAGCAAAAGCAACAGCGAGTTGTCAGGCTTCATATGCTACTCCCCCAGTTGCTCATTTCTGTTGCTAGGGACTCCCACTGTCTCCAGTGGACTTCCCTGAGGAGACATCACCTCTGCACGATGGAAAGATAACAATTCCATCCAAATAAAAATTGTCGAAGAAAACCACACAGACGAACTCGTTTCCATCTAGATTCATAATTCAACTTGTATATGAGTTTGGTTAGAGACCCCAGAATTTTAGAAAACGTGCACAAAATACACTTCTCCCCACATAGTCACCCAAATGTTTAACTGTTTTTGACGTTAATTTAATAAATACGGAACTGTCTTCCTGCCGCCAGGTAAGGTATACACTAGTTAACATATTATTTGTGGATGGACGTGGCGGGATAAAATTGTGTGAGGCGTTCCAGAGAGATTTGCCTTATATATGGGCATGACAAAATCCTAATTTTTTATATATAAATTATATATAAAGGATTTTGAAATGCCCAATCGAATTAAAAAAATAAAATCTCTCCGAGGGTTTACCATACTATTCTTATCCCACCACCCACTTTGATGTAAATGTATGGTTGGCGGTAACCTTTCTCTGTATTTCTAAGGTTTTGGGGTTAGTGGTGAATGTTGATATATTCTTCATAGATTTATGTTATGTCTCTGTATTCTTTTTATGTAGTTAAATTTGAGATTCTGCTTTGTTTTAGTTGTAATAGTCCCTTTCTTTAGTTTTGAATATCAACGTTAGTAGCAATTTCATTGTTCTATGCACAGGTTTTGCATGTAGTACGCTATTCACAGCTTATTTTTTGGTAGTACATTGATTCTTGTATCGTAAGATTTTTTTTTGTGAATTAGTCCTTCTTTTATTATTTTCATATTACTTTTATTGTATTTTCAGTTTCTCAAAGATCAAATGTTTGTTGTAAAAGGCTATTATACAGAACGTACAATATCTCGCTATGTAGTTTACGGCGGAAGCATGATGGAAATACATGGGTGAGCTGTTGCTCATCGTATATGGCTTCAGCTAATGAGCTTCACGCACCAGTTTGTGTCACAATACTAACGTTTGTTTTAAATGCAGACAGATATCAAAATTATCACCTTGTTACAAGTTTGTTGAAACAGATATATGAAACTTTTTTTAATATTGCATATTTTATATCAATTTCACTTTCATCGTGTTCTCCTGTGTTGAGAATTGTCACTTTATGACTCTTCAAAGTGTACATGAACACTTTGTTGCTTGCCATGTAACATGGCGGCCAGCGTCCGGCTGGTTTTTCAGACGAAGCGCCCGTGTTTCGGTCTCGTGGTTCGTGACGTGAACGAGCTGCGCAGAACGAGCCAACCAGCCAACCTTGGTGCGCCGGATTAGCTCACCCATGCCTTTCCATCAGGGGCAGAATGCACAAATGTCAACGCTGTGCGTCACGAAACCAAATGCAGTAAGCTGTAGTAAAGCTGCAGAGAGAGTGGAAGGACATGTCATTGCGCATCCAGGGGAGTGACGATGAACGACGTCAGACGGCACAGCGCAAAGCGCACGTCATTTCCTGCACCGCCTCTCTGCGACAAATTTCGACACTTTGCCATTTGAGCGTGCAGCGTAATCCCCTGCTTTGGGCCACTTGCGAGATACCTTCGTATGTGCCTTCTGTATATACCTACCATTAGGGAGTTTTAGCGCCACGCGTAAGGTAGCGGCGTTATGCACTAACAGTCACGTGACAGACCTTGAAGTCATAACGTCGTACCTTAGGCCTAAGGTACGACCTTATACCTTCATAAATAGTGCACGCCTGTGGGGGTCTCTACGGGCACCTTACAAGCGGCAAAATAGCCGCCTAAAAACAAGAAAAGTTGTTTTTTCCAACTCTAATAAACCAATTCTCGTATGTGAGGCAGTTACAATTATTCCTTACCAACTCCTCAACGCTGGCAAGAATTAACAGGATATGTTGGAGAGGTGACAGGAAATAAATTCGCGAAAAAGGAATTCAAATCATATCTTCGAGATAGGTTATGTCTTATGCTCATAACGAACGCTGTTTTAAAGTATTTCATATATTTTCAAGAAAAGCAGATTCCAAATTCCAGGCTGCATAATCATCACGGAGGGCCACGAAATGTAAAACTCCAAGCACAATGTGTATTTGTTATTCTGTTGAGTGTTTTAAATGTCAACCCACTTAGTGTACAGTCTTTATATACTCGATTATGCAAGTCCTCTGTTCAACGCTTAAATGTTTCCTTTTTAAATGCATAACGCAATCCGAATTGCTAAAACTCTCTAACGTTGTCATTACACCGTATAAAGGCTTAGTCCACGTGATCAATATATTTAAGGATTTCTCCTTACGCCTTATTCTGTATGTTCTGTAACAATACCTTCTGTATACCTAATGATTTTATGGTTTCTGTATTAGTAGTAGTAGCAGTAGTAGTAGTATCTTTTGTTTAATCTTCGATTTTTCTTCTTTTGTAAAATGATTATTGTCAAAAGGAAATTGTGTATCTAGCTATGTAGGTAGCATCACTATGCGCACGTTTTGTTGAATTCTCCTTTTGCTTGTAGTGGTAGGAGTAGAGCTGGGGTTGAGTTGCTATTTTGTTGACAACACAGAGGAATCAAATCTGGAATTCGTTTGCCGATGCAAATAAAGTTTTCAATAACTTGGGAACGAAAATGCCTGTTTTTTACAAATATTGCTAATTTCGCGCTTTTTAAATTTTATTGTTATTATTTAACTTTTATTCGTCTTTCAACTATTTATAGTTCAAATATTGAGAAAGGGTTCTGGAACTCAAGAAAACGTGCGCATTTTATTTTCTCCCCATATGTCACAGTTGTTTTTTTACTGTTTTTTACTAAATAAATCAAATAAAAAGCCACTTTGGAGCATAAGCTGTTGTAGTTCATTTTCAATAAAGAAATGAAAAATCTTTGTTGTTTTTGCTTTGAAAAATCATTTGAATTAATTCTCCTTCCTCTCCTCTCCCTCTCTTCCTCCTCTTTCACTCCCGCCCTTCTCTTATTCCTCTCCTGTCGAGGTGGGTTGATCCACGCCTTGACGAGGGCTCTCATGTGTTCTTTCTTCACCTTGCGTCTTCTTGCTTATCATTTCATGTCTCCCACGTTCTTTATCACTCGTTTTTCCTCACTGGCCTTCTTTGTGTGCTGAACGCCCACCCTTGTGTTTGCCGTACCCGTGTCGAAGGGAATGGCTGACCTGGAGGTTGAGGGGTCGGAATGGCCGCTCGAGCACCACCTTGACGCTGGAATCTTGGGGTGGGCTTCGTCCGAACCCCAGCGAATCTTGGTGAGTGCGTGTATAGGTATTACTCGGGCAACTTTTCTTGAACGATGGATTGACGATTTCGGGTGGAGTGGGGGTATTAGTTACAAAGTGGGCCACTAGAGTATTTTAAGTAATGCCAACGTCTGTGAAATGAAAGTCAAAACTGCATCTTGTGCTTAACTTTTTCGAGAGTTTTAGGTGACTCCCTTGAAGGACCTGGACCTGACTCTGCTATTTCTTTCGATATTGACAATAAACCTGAACAGGGGTTCTGCACTATGAAAGCAACTGACTTTGACTAGCTTCTGTGTCGCGCCAACGAAGTTTTAATGCTTGGAAGGTTGTCCTCAGTGCCCGCTGCGAGCTTTTGCCTTCAACTGTTTATTGCACAAGGGAGGGGGATCAAGGTCATCGTTCAAGAAAAGTTGCGCGAGTAATATGTGTAGCGTGCTTATGGGTATGTGCCTTTGGCCTCAGCCTCTTCTAGACGGGCGGCCGGGAGCTAATACACCCCCTATCAAGCGGCTGGCACTACGTAGGTCTTCGAGCTCCTGGGAGGGCTGTGGCGGGGCTGTTCTTTGTCATCCCCTCACTACATCTCCGTGTCAGTCCTGACGCCCTAGTGTAGTCTCCTTGTTGGTGGGTGGGGAGCACGGGGATGAATCACGGTCCGTCATATGGTACCAAAATTACCTCCCCCCCCCCACCCGTTTCCGCCAAGGAACGGAAATGTCCAGGGAGAACTGTCGATCTAAACCGTTTTTGTAACAGGGTGACAAACCCCAAAAATCCGTGTTTCCTTCTTATGGCTCGTGCCGAGGGAGGGAAAATGTTTAAACTGTAACCTTCCAGGGAGTTCTTTGGATGCGGGACGTTCAATAAAACATACAAAATTAATTTCACAACACATTTAATTAAAATCCAAAATGATCGGTGTGCAAATGAATGAATTTACAAAAATGACTGCAATTTATGATTTTAGCTATTGCGGCGTACTAGTTTAATTGGAGTGATTGCAACAACAAACTAATGGTATTGCCAAAGCTCATACTTTTCCGCAATGTATCTCAACGCTCAACGCAATATTATATTGATTTGCATATTGTATTGAACAATTGGTTTGATCTGACATACGTTTTACAAATAGAAAAAGAGAGTTATACAATTGTTTACAGTTTCAAAATACGAAAATGACAGACACTTTTAGTTTATTTCGAATCTTAATATATTGTAAATCTGAGTAGAATTGCTTCAAGTAATTTTCAATAAGGTTTCTGAAATTCTCAATAGTTTTTTGCACCGACAGAGAGTTGTGACAAATAATTATCCCCGAGACGCGCTCGACCCAGCGGCATTTCCCTTCGAAACGCCGCTGACGAACCTGACATTTAACCACTTCAGCCACCCGGGTTATTCAGAGAATTGTTACTTCTGTAATAGTCATAAGAGCCGAAAGACTATTGATGTATGGAGATGTTTTACAAATCCAATAAAAGATGTGAAAAATTGTATAGAAGTTGAAAATTCGAAAATCACATAAACACAGATCCAGTTTATTTATGTTCAGTAATAGTATTTGTGATTAGAATTGCTTCAAATGGTTTTCAATAAATTTTCTAGAATTATCAATTATTTTCTGCGGCCCATAGAGAATTGTGACAAATAATATTCAACTAAGACTCGAACCAGCTATCTTCCCCTCCGAAGAGCTAAGTCCGTAAATACCAACTAGCCACCCGGGTAGCACATGGTTTTACAGTTATATAATAGTAATAAGCATATGGTGGTTTCAGTTCTACCACCGAGAAGCCGAAAAATCGAGAAAATGTGGAAAAAATGTCCTTTGGGGGACCAAAGAAGGTATCTGGGAACAGAATCAGTCACAACTGAAATCCTAGATTAAAGAGATTACAAAACTAAATACTGCGAGAACGACTGTGCCATTTTACAGCATCACTATTTTATTTATTTAAAAAGCTAATTTTCTACAACAAACTTTTTCTGAGACAAACATATCGTCCATTTTATAGTTATGAATTGTTTTGCAATTTTCGAAAAAAAAAAACTAGCAATACCCGAAAATGGGTCTAGTACCATATTTCTTACCATTCTTTATTATATGTGGATAGTTTTTTTTTAAAAAATGGAGCCGATTTTGAGAAAAAACAATCGTAAGTTTCAAGCGCAAATTATCTCAAAACTACTTTTACAAACAAAGTACATGGCCATTTTTAAAGACCTAATTTTGTTCAACAGACTGAGCCAAAAATCTATCTTCAATTTTGTAGTTTTAAAACTTTTTTTAAATTTTTCTAAAAATCGGGTATTAAGCAAAAATGAGGTCTAAACCATTATCTTATACGTAATTCGCACTAATCAACAAGCAAGTGACATTTCCAACTTTTTTACTACAAATCCTCCAAAGTACGTTACAATGTCCACAACGTAGGGAGACAATCTAGTTTCAAGATTGTCTACTGATGGCAAGTACATATGGTCAATTGGCACCTCAATGCACAGTTCAGGACGCAGTTCAATACACTTTGCAGCCAAAGCAACAACAATACTGAACCACGGTTCTTAAAGCTCAAACACGCGTGGATCGTTTGTAGTAAGCAAATCTCCACAACGCCCCCAAATAATTATGCTGTAACACCAGAAATAACAAACAGCACACAAAGGTACACACAATACAACGCAAAACAACGGTGTCCCAGAGTCACGTGACTTGCGGCCACCGCATGTTGAAACCTGCGCAGTAGGTTCACGCGCACTCTAGTTGTATCTCTCCTCTATGCTTATTCCATGGATCGAGGTAATGAGCACATGCCGTGTCGTTTACTCGTTCACAGGACAACTTTGTCGTTCTTCTAATTCTCGGGGGTGTGTGAGTCGATTCCTTCGGTTTGGGAAATCATGATGTAAGACCTACCTTACACCATATGAAAAACACCAGAAATGAAAACATTTTTATTGCTCTGTGATGGAATACGTAATCTATTTCTTAAGAAAATATCTCTTAACACGGGTTTATTTGTGACATTCTCGCTTTGGTAAATATTTTTAATGTTTCTTCACCCTTTTGTGATTCAGTCTAAACGATTTCAAATTTGAATATAGTATATATTATGAATTGAATAGTTGGAATGACAGATCACACTTTGAAGGCAGGGTTCAGTTTGAGACAGCATTCCGTTTTGGTTAATTGATGAGGTTTTCTCTTGAACTAAGGACTGTAGACTCTGCACTAGTATGTAATCATATAAATATAAAAATTTACTAGATTTTTTGGCTGAAAATGGTTATTGAATCCGAGGTTTGTTCTGTGTCACTGAAGCTGTGAACTGATGTACCAGTAAAGACATGAGTAAAAATGAAAATATTTTGATATAGAACAAATAAGAAAAGACATGGATCTATTATTTGCAAGTATACAACATCTGAATCTGCAAGTAATATAATTAATGGAGAGGTTATTACTTTTATTATTCAGTTTTGTAATGGGGCATTATGAAAAGCAGTGGTGTAACTAGCCCATCCAGGGCCCTGGTTCAAAAACTAAATGGATTAAAAAGTTTGGTCCAATTAAAAAAAAAGTGTTCTCAAATCTAATTGAAAGAAACTTTATTAATCATAATTAATCACAAAATTCAGAATCAAGTCTTGAGGACTTTTGCTTTGACAAATTTATCTACAACTTCGCCCAGGTTTCGCTTCTAATAAGTATGTCGATATTTCTAAAAAGGGCCCCAAGCACAGATCATCTTATATTACACTTGAATCCTTTGACTTCAGCCTTCCTTTATGTTTTAATGAAATGATTCAAATTATATATCATGAAACCCAGAAAAGAAAAAAAATAATACAAATTACAAATTTTGAAAGTATCTGTGTGTCCTCATCATAAAATACGTAATTCAAACTTTACACTAGTCAAATTATGGTAATAAATTGCTTTCGTAAAGGGCTATTAATCTGTGTTCAATTAAACAAAAAGAAAAAATTGCTTTTGACAGCTCCTTATGTGGTGGGAGAGGGGTGAGCGATGGGTAATTTCCCCTGCTGGCCCGGCAATAGTTATGCCACTGATGAATAGCAATCCATTTGTATAACACACGTAATCGTAGTCAGCATCTAAACATTATTGGATATACATATTCTTTACGCTAAAATTAAACAAGAATGTACAAATTAATTTTTGGTTTTGTAATTATTTCTGTACAAAAATACTATTATAAAGAGAACTATTAGTATGAATTAATTCTTGTTTCTTCACTCATCTGGTTTCTGTAGTTTGAAACTAAGAAATAAAAGAATTAATAATGTCAGTCAATTATCCTCAGTAAGAATGTGATGCTGGTGAAGAAAGCATAGTCTTAAAAAACATTCAAGGATGTAATTGTGTCACACTCAATTTGTAAGCAGCTTTTGTAAAGTAGGAAATGAGTGAAAGATGTTAGTAAATGTTAGATATGCTATTTGTATTCGTAACATAACTGAGCAATACAAGTTCATGTAAGCGTAGGCTTCCACAGGCAAGAGTCGATAGAAACTTTGCTGTTTCCAATATAAGTACACCATTAAGACACAACTACACTTAAGTAAGCATTTTTATCTCAAAGTAAATGAGAATCTCTTACGAGATATAACATGATCTGATAGTCATTGAGAATTTTTGAAAGTGTATAACGCATTCTGCTGGGCCCTAATCAACTGAATGCTGAAAACCACACATGCACAGTTCAGTGTGGATAAATTTCATAGTTTTTCTAGTTATTATTTTTTAATCATAAGTATTATCTCCTCTCAATTTGGCATGAATTTTGAAAATTATCATTAAGATGATTTTCACACATTTAAATTGTTTACAACTATTTGTCCAGTCAGGTCACAAAAGAGTTGCATTTGCTCAGATTTTTTATTCTTAATTCCAATGACAGAATATAATAACGAATCAAATTAATTTTTACAGATCATCGTGTATATTGAAATTTTAATTTTTGTCTGTAGCATAAACTGATGTAATAAACTCTTGCGTAGATTTGTCATCCCTTTGACTATACAAATTAATATTTTTTTTCTCTATATCACATTATTCCTTAAGAGAAAATAATTATCAAAGGTATATATTAGCTGAATATATCTGTTATCATCCTCTTCTTTGAGATGCAAAGCTATTTATGTTTCATCTGCACAAACTTCCACATAATAAATTAGGTGTGTGTGTTTGTTTCCCCATGCCTTTATTATATTTTGTAAATCAGGACACATTGCGATACTTCTCAAACTGCTTTTTTCACGTTGACCAATTGTCTACTTTCAAAGAATCCATTTGTTAAGGAATTGGCCTCCTGATGTGTCTTTTACAATCATTATTACTGAATTATGAGTTCCAATCTGCAATACGACGATGTAACAACGATGAGTGAAGAAACAAGAATTAATTCATTCTAATAGTTTGCTTTACAATAGTAGTTTTGTACAGAAATAACTACAAAACCAAAAATTAATTTGTACATTCTTGTTTAATTTTAGCGTAAAGAACATGTATATCCAATAATGTTTAGATGCTGACTACGATTACGTGTGTTATACAAATACTTTCTTCCAAAGCTACCTTGTAAGTTTGATATGCCATTTTAAATAAATGGCTCATCAAACACAAGGAAACTAATTTGCCCTCCAATTTTGCTGTTTGTGCAGTGATTCTCTGCTAATCATCATTGAGTTTCCACATTTGTACCATTTCTCTCATTTCTGCTAAAGATAAAAAAGGAACTCTTCAAAACAACTTAAATGCAGTAGGCCAAAGAAGTTTTTTGTTTACGTATTTTTCCAAACAGTAATTATTACATATTTTCTACTAGTCTACACATTAGCAAATAAACTAGAAAATATAAGAATGTTTAAATATAATACTTGCCTTTTATATTGTATATTAAAATGTGTGCTGTATTTAAAATTCTAGTAGAATGATTTTGAAACAGGAATTTATTTTGCACCGTGAACAAAGCATTATAAAGCAAATTAGTAAAATTATGAAAATGGAAGAGGCCATTAGCCTTAGTGGTCATTTGAGAAATAAAAACAAGGATTCATTATATAAGATAATTATGAAAAAAAAAGTTTTTTTTTTAGACGTCAGTCCCACTATTATTAGTGCAAGTTTACGGCAGCTACTGACCAGCTAGATAAACAGCTGCTGTTTAGTAAGGAAACCAACATACAAATTCTGCAATCCTAAAATATTTGGGACTCGTCTATTGCATTTTTTGAGGTTTTTGTTCTTCCTGAAACTCCAGCTAATCCGACCTTTGCCTTTCATCTACCAAAGGAGGTATTGCACTACACGCCACCATAACATTCATAAAAGTATTTTGTTTAAAAAAAACACAATTTTTTTAATTTCCAGATTAATAAGTGCAACAGTAACATGCAGTGAATAAGTGAGGAAGATTTGGGTGAATATGTAGGAAACGCTGGAGTACAGCCAGAAATTTGTGGTAAGCATGTGAAATCACACGTTGTGAATGTGAGAGAACATTATGAACATTCAGAGAACATGTGGAGAACTTACAAGGAGAATACATTGGGGAGCGTATCTGGAACCACATGAGGGTCAAGTGGAATGAAGGTGTAGCTGTTTCGGCAACTCCTCCTCTGTAGCAGGGTGGTCGAAAACAAGCAAGAACTAGATATCTGTGTAAAATTAAAATGGCATGTTAATAGTCCTGTCATAAAGGGCACCCAATGCTGCAATGCATATTTCTGGTTTTGGCCTGAAGTTGAGATACAGTTTGAAGCTCTTATCACATTTAAAACAATGAGTTACAAAGTGCAGGATGTTTGCGTGGGTCCATCTAGTAATAAAGTAATAACAAATGCACTACAGTGGATTTGCAGTATGTCTCATTCACATATGTTTTGCAATTGTATTTATTCAAAAAGATTTCATTTTGCTATGCAAAACAGTATAATCATGAAAATTTTAAATGCTTGTCCACAGAAAAGAAGAAAACATTCGAAGTCTATTTCTTCAACCCTTAACACCTTATCCAAAATTAAGCAAACACTGAATGGGGTACTTCAGAATGTTTTAATTTTAGTTACAAAAAGATGAGTATCATTGACAAAACAGTTGGCTTGTTACATCTTCAGTATTATTCTAAAATGAAGGCTTGACTTCAATTGCCTTGCACAATGTTACATCTTCAGTATTTCAGCCATGTTGAGAATTGTTAATGATATGAAAGGAAAAATTGTCTTTTAACATAATTATTATGTTTTATGAAAATATTGGGTTTAGTCTAAAATGGTTTTAAAATGTATGTTAATTGTAATTGAAATTTTTTTATGTTAATACTGTAAATTTCAATTTCAATTACAGTTTAGTCCTTGTTTACAATGAGATTCATAAATATTTTTATTTGGTGCTTACCTGATGGGTGTGGGAATATTGTTCAGGAGGAGATAAACACTGCCATGGATGAAATACCAGAGATAAAGGAGGAGTTTCAAGAAGAAGAAAAGGCAGAGGAGAATGATCCGCAAGAGATGGTAGCAGAGAAAGAGGAGCCACGAGATGAGGTTAATGCAGATGGACTGCTGGAAGTGAAAAAGGAACCAACTACAGATTCAGACGAGGAGCAAGAAGAGGGAGAGGAAACACAGGAGGTAAAAAGAAAAACTGTTTTCCAACATATGAAAACTAATCGTCATGACTTGACTTTGTTGATCAGGTTTATGAAGTTTTATGAGTTAATTTCGATGAGGTGTCTGAACTGATACCGGAGCCTTAGATCAGGGCTCTGATTCACGCTTATGACATGGAGAAAGTCGGGGAATTTTACTAAAACTCCTGGAAAAGTTATTGAATTAATAGTAAGAATTGTAATTAAAATGCTAAAAGAATATTAGCGTATTTATTAATAAAATGAAATGTTGAAAAATTATATTAGGTATTACTATTCAATCAAATTAAATAAAAAACTGAAACATGGTGATTGACTAGTTGCATGTATTTTATGGTGCTGTATATTTATATTGTTTAAATGTGTGATTTTTTGGTCTACTCAGTTTTTGTAGTTGGTTATTTATCTATACTGCCTTCCATACACTTTGAACAAATTATCAAACTGTTACTGACTGATTACATGGGTGTGGATTAATGACCTGAAACCACCCAAAATATTTTGAAAATTCCCTAAAAGCGAAGAAAAATTACATAATAAATTTCATCGAAACCATATGATTAAATTACACTGATTTTGGATTAAATTATGTTTTATTAATTTTATTGTATTCTTGTTAAGTTTAATAAATTAATTTCTAATGAACTTTATAGCATATATTAGGGAAAATATTCAAGTTCATTCACGTCCTAATATCCAACCAATCAAAAGTCTTAGAAGGTAGATCAATTTAACATAGAAAAATTATAATTCAATATTAAAAGTATAAGTAAAGCTTCTATAATTTTCCACAAAGTCTGTTGTTAATGGAATATCTTGAATGGTGCATCCAGTTAAAGAGTCCCAGCAATAACATGAGCAACATTCCGACCCTCGACATTTTAGTTTTGTCAATTGAAACAAAAATTCACTTAATAAATAAAACTTTTGATTTGAACTGTCTTTTTTTATTGTAAAATTGGCCAAACCAACAATGGCTGATAAGTGTTACAGGAGCTAAAATTACATACAATGGCTGCTTTTACAATTTTTGAGTGAAGAGATTGAATAGTCCATCAGGAATTCTGTGGGGAACATTTGTTACATCTTGTAAATATTATTTGAAACAAGTGTCATTAAAGTAAATGAAATGAGCAAAAACTGCTTTAAAAACAACAGAAGAAGGTAAAAAAAATGACTTATTAGTAGAAATTGACATAAAATGCAAAAAATGACACATAAAAATGAGCAATTTCCTTTTCTCATGACATAAAATGAATGTCTATACTAACAGACATTGTTATAAAGAGAAAAGAAAGAAAACAGCATTTCATTAAAATCTGCCCCTACTTGAATCCTTGACAGTTTGTGAAAATTGTAGTGACAGCTATCTAGTTATGTCTATACTACCGCCAGCTTGAGTTA
This sequence comes from Gryllus bimaculatus, assembly GCA_017312745.1. Classification (NCBI taxonomy): domain Eukaryota; kingdom Metazoa; phylum Arthropoda; class Insecta; order Orthoptera; family Gryllidae; genus Gryllus; species Gryllus bimaculatus. The sequence continues at coordinate 35,162 of BOPP01000252.1, forward strand.
CGCTATTGCTACATGTAATTATGGATATGATGGCAAAATTGCACAGTCCGATGATCATTTTTTTCTACTGCAAGAAACATCACGCATTGAAGTCTGCTGTTTTCTGAATGTCCTTTATCAGAGCACATCATTCGAGTTGAGCCGCAAGGTATTTTGATGTAAAATCTGACTTCTGATGATATTGCTGATTTGGCTAACACCAATAATTACATCATAAATATTTATGGAAACACAAAGAAAACTTCTTTAAATTATTCTTTAAAAAATTGACTACAGGAAAGGAAAGCATTGATTTTAAAAATGGACAGTGAGTAAATAAAGTGATTGTGGCACTAGATACTTGAATATTTCATCCCGTTAGTGAGTGCTTGTGTGCGAGCATGCAAGAGTTTCTTGTGGAAAATCTGTTCATTTGTAGATACATACATAGGCGGCAGCAAAACTGATCATCCCCCGACATGCATGTAAAAGTAGATTGTAAGAGATTAGAATTAGCATAATGATATCTCGCTTCTGTGACACAATTTCAACACAATGACAATATAACGATAATATCATACCAAGTCTGGTGAGTGCGATTAATTTTTGTGGGAAGCAGTTCCAAAGATCCACTACTTGTTAGCAAGGATGTTCTTGTGGTTAATGTGCCTGAAGGTAGTTTTCTTCAATTTCATATTGTGTGCTCTCAAGTTTGAATTGGTGGATCTAGTGTAGAAGTTGGTTAGATCAGGGCAGTCGTAGTGTCCATTGAGAATTTTCAAAGTTTCAGAAACATTTATGTGTTGTCTTCCAGCAGATTAAGGTGGAATGTTTAGTTTACTCAATCATTCTTTGTAAAACATGTAATTATGTCTGGGATCTCTTTACATAATATTAAAAAAATTCTAGTTATCAGAATTCAATGACTAAAAATAATAGTTTTATTTTCTAAATCTAATTATTCCTTTTCTTTTCATTTAAGTATTCATGTGATAGTAATGAAGTAGATGTGTAATAATCACTGTTGTAATTTCCAGGGCCTTGATGATCCCATTCCCCTAAAATGTGTGGTTAAACAGGAAGATGATGAAGAGGTAAGTTGGTCAACTCACTTACCGTCCAGTGTTCTTGAAATTTAGAGGACTTCAGCTTCATGTGAGAAATTAAATACATCTTGGGGAAACCATCAATGAAAGTTAATATTTGAGACGATGATGGCAACTTTCTATTTGCAGGAAGAATTAGCTCCTCCAGTTGCAGTGTTTCTTATGTGCAAGGAGGAACCTAAAGATGAGGAGGAGGCGGAGGAAGTTGAGGTGAGAATTTGAAATGTCAGTGTAGTGTGTTTCCAGTACATTGAGTCCAGTAGGTGAAACCAGAACAAGTCTTGATAGATAATTTTGTATTGATGAAGACCGGAAGGCTTTGTGCAAAAGAGAATTAAAAATGTTTTGTGTTCTTTTCTTCTTGTTTGTGTTCAGAGAAAAAATCAGTTGATTTGAGGTTTATTCAAATTATTATTTCAAATATGTTTTGAGAAGTAGGGTAAACCTGATATATCCTACACTTTATTTCTATTGGAGAGACCTTTTCTAGCCAAAGTAGTGAGCCATTTAAGAAAGTTGTAATCATTTTAAAATAGATACTTGTACGAAATAGAATGACTGAAATTGAGTCAGACATCATCTGTATTTAGTAATTATTTTCTAAAATATAGTATGCAGATGTGACTCGCAACATACTGCACCACACTATATTGCGCATAGCTAAAAAATTATGCGTTTGAGAGCTGCCATAATATTCAAAATGAGACATTTTAGGCATTTTTTCCAAGCTTAGTGTTTTAAAAAAAGCTTACTCAATATATGCATTTATGTATTGAATAGCATATAGTTAATAATTGTAATAATTTTTGCATGTGTACAATATTAGTTTTTATGAAAGTTATGTTTTCTCTTAAAAAAGAAATACTGGAGACAGAACTTCTTTCTATCTCATTAAGGACTGCGGTCATTTTGCAGTTGAAATCACAAGACCGGTTTCCATTGCATTTCTCAGCCATGTAGGAGGGGGAAGAAGCAATGGCGTAATGTTCAGGCCCGCAATGCAGCCGGGCCCAGGTCAAAGGGGGCCTTTTTGGGGTGAAGGTTTTGCAATTGTAAGAAATATTAATTACTAATTGCTACTTGCAATAGTTGATACAATAAAAGATTAGAAACAGCTTCTTCCAGAAGAACAATTTTTTCCACTTTTGTAGCTTTTGTAAACTTTTTCTAAATCAATAAAGGTAAACTATTAATTTAGGTTTTAAAACAGTTTCAATTTTGTAAAATTAAATAATAAAGGCAGATGTTTCCACTATTGGTTGTTCATTGATTGATGAATTCTGATGTGTTAAAGGATATTTGCTTTATTTAATATACTATTATTACTTGGGTTTGCTTTACACTTGTATAAAGGGGCCCAAGATAAAAGTTTTGTGGGTGGGCGTGCACTCATTTCGTTACACTATTGAGAAGAAGCCCAGTGTTCCCCTTGTTGGGGTGTCCCTGATGTTAATTCATTATGGCGTGCTACATCATACCAAAAAACAGTTTCTGTATTAAAGCTGGTCCTAAGTACTCAAAATATTTCATTTAAAATTTTTAATTATTCATGAATGAAATGTAGGTCTAAAAGTTCGCGGTTTTCGCGGTGAAATTTTCGCAGGGTTCCGCTATTCTTACAATAAAGAGAAACTGTTACTTTCGAATGTCATCTTATACTCTTATGATGTGAGTGACTACTACTACTCAGAAGAAGAAATCTTATTTGCATTTTCACTGTAGCTCTATTAGAGATTGGAAGAATGTGTGGTATGAAAGACAAAATATGTTAATGTAATATGTAACAAAAATTTAAAAAGTAATATAATGTGTAATATTGAAATATGCTCAAATTAATACAACATTTACAAACCTAATACATTTTAACACAATTTGAAATTACATTAATCAAATATTTATTAAACTAATTTTAAAACTAAATATTGCCTGTTCGGTGGATTAAGTTTTTTTTTAATACATTTTTATCTTTGAGAACAGTGAGCCATTGTTCAAATGTGAGTTCTCAATTACTGACAAACAATACCTTGTGTAAATTAGGATTAGGCATTGAGAAGCATGTCCTCAATTATACTTTCAACACTTAAAGATAATATTCACAGTGCTTATGCACACTTGTCACAACATATATGCAGTACAGACCTCAGACAGTGTTTTTGTGTGAGGCACACATCTTCAGCAGCTAATTTTGAATGTACATAAGAAAAATAATGCAGTTTTTTTAGTAAAAACAGTTTTAGAAAATTTCTTAAATGTTTTTGTGAAATAAATTACAATAAAATTGGTGTAATACTGAAATGTTTTGCAAAACATGTAAAATATAAGCAAAATATGTAATACAGTACCAAATGTGTAAAAATATGCAACCAAAAAATTGGCTGTTGTGTTAGGATTGCACCTTACTGATTCTCCAAGACCACAATTTAAAAAATTAAGACGAATATAATTACACAAAAATCCAGAGTTTGCTAATAAAGGCTGTAAGAACTCATGACCAGTCTCGTGATGCTCTGAAAGTATATTTGAAACCAGTTATGGGAGTGAGCTTATTTAAAGTTTGAAGGGAGGCAGGTCATGACATTCGTCATGCAAAAGTAGCAAAATGTTAAATGATCGTTTCCTTCCCTTCACACCATAGCTATACCAAGGGGTAATTGCCTTTATAATTCCCTTGTTCCATCTAAGCCTACTTAACATATGTTTAACAATATAACTGTGGAGAAAAGGTCTTGCCTGAATAAATGTAATAGATGGCCTTCACAAATGCTGTACCCATTGTGTTTGATCTTTGCTTGGGCAACTGCGCTTTACCTCACAAGTAGCAAAACATATTGAGGCCATTTTTACAAATCTATTCATGTTAATTGGTGAAATTTAGTTACCTTTAACATGTACTATGCTCAAGTAATTATAACAATCTGTTTAAAAATACTAAATATTGAATTGAATTAATGTCTTATTTTACGTGGTGAGACTCGGGCCATCAGGCCCGCTCTTCCGCCTGACCACGCAAATTTCACTACGCTCCTTTCACCAACTAGCTGAGAAAGGAGGTATTTCTTGGGCGAGAAACAGGCGATTTGAATTTAGCTCAGAGGCGTCATTTAGGCTTGAGGATCTTTTACATGCAAGTAAATCTACTAACATGGGACAGCCGGCTTTACTTCCCCTCTGAAGGAAGACGTATGAAGGAATTTCTCGCCCTTAAAAATCCACGGCTTCGATCGGGTTTGAACCTGCGAACTTAGGTAAACAGTCCGGTACGCTAACCGTTACACCATCGCCATATATCCTGCTAACATTAATATCAAATAATGATTACAAATGTCAAAAATGTATATTGGCTTGTAGAGAAAAAACTAGAGTTCATGCAGAAATATCGATTGCAGATTTGAAATCAGCAGATGCATAAAGAAACAAACAAAATAAAATTACAGACATGTGACACAACATACAAAACTGACACAGACCAGTGTTATTGAAGTGTTCGCATTTCTAACCATTCTATCTTCTAATATGATTAGCAAATCAGATTCAAAGTTTAAGTGATAAAGTAAAAATATATTTGTGATTACCATAAAAGAAGATTATCTATCAAAGTGAAAGGGTGTGTAGGAGATATTGTTGACTATTATCTCCCTAGGGACATAAAGTTTTAATATTAATAAAGCATATTTCTTTCTTAATTTGGCAGATCAACTATTTGCATAATTTCAAATTCTTCTTCATTTCTAAAATATTTAATGGAGGCTTGAATATATAATATTGTATACTATAATAATTATAGGTAGGAAAACGTTTCAAACCTCATTTTCTCAAAACAAATATTCAATTCATGCTGTCTCCTTAATTCCATTGTTGATTTGTCAAAAGTTTCATTATTGTTTTATCTTGTTGCAGTTCCCGTCTGATTCTTGCAATGCATTTGTAAATGAAGAAGAAATTTCCAAATCACCAGGTGCGTGAAAACAAAATAGTGATTCTTGAGAAAATTTTTAGGGATTCATGGCACAAAGTGAATTATATATTACTCCATATTACGAGAAACGTTCTGGCAATTCTCAATTTAAACATGAAGTCTTATTTTTTGTATCAAAGGTTTAAGCATTAGAATGTCAGCAATGCTGTCCTACCTACACAGATGAGGATCACAAAATTGACTACTTTAAAAAATTGTTCTTATTTATTTTGAAGAAACTGAGTGTATTTGGGATTTATAAAATATTTTTACTAGTGATAATGTTTAGAAACAGTAACTTGAATTTCCACCAAATCCAAGAAAATTCAATATATCTGCCATTTTGTATAGATCCTACCATTTGTTACGAGGATGGACATTGAGTGTGGAAGCATTGTCTATTAAAAAAAAATAAATAAATAAACCCTTGTAATTATGTTGCTAAAAACATATTTTTTATGAAACTGACAATTTTTTTAAACTAGCTGATAGAGCCGCATATCTGAAGAAGTTGAAGTTGAAATTTTGAAAATCTAATTTTTACACCAAATCACAACTTTTTAAGTATAGGTGTCTGTGAATTGATGGATTTCTTGTAACAATCCTAATGTATGTATATTTGGAATAAAAAAATATTCCAATTATGGAGTAAAATGTGGACAAAAATTTCAATAAAAATATTAAAAATAATATATTAATTAATGTCAAGTTGCATAAATAAACTGGTCAAAGGACTTTCTAGTTTCAATAATATTGATAGAATGAGGTTTAATAAATTCTCGGAGTAAAAAGGCCATTTGTGTAGTTGCCATAATCCTTTTGTTAAAATTGATCATTTTCCCAAAGGGGTAACAAAGCACTGTTTTCAATTCTTTTAATATTTAAAAATATATACTGTACCCAGAATTATGAACAAATATAGATAAACCAGTATGTTTCAAATCTCTTCAAAAAGCCTAATTTGTAAACCTAGGACAAAAGTTGATTTGTAGGTAACACCAGAGAAATAGGTAATTACATAGAAATTATAATTTGATTTCATTTTCAAACAAATTTATGGAGCAAAAATGAATAAATTGAGCATGATTTCTATGATGTTAAAATTTAAGAAACAAGTATGCATTTATGATCTAAATTATTATTTTACTTCTGTTTATTTTGTTAGGTGTTGGAAAGCACTGTCTTTTTCACACACACAAGGGGAGGGGGGAGAGAGATATAGATTATAGATATAGATATGTGTGTAAATGAGGGCCTCTTGTTCAAATCTTTTTCCTTTCTTCCAAGAGATTTGTAAAGTGTTCATAGGATAGATTTCCCAATATTGCATTAGATAATTCTTACAATTATTTCAAGAAGGTATATGCTGTTGAAATGCCATTAGTATCACTTTGTATTTGGATTGTGTCTCATTTGCACCGAAATAAGTCATTGGTGCTCTTGTTTACATGTCCATAACTGCAATAGCTACTTGTACATAACTGAATTTTATATACTATTTTACTCGTGTACTGAGTGTCCAATGGTAAGAAAAAAATTTATTCAAACTTCATACCAATCCTGTCAACTAACATTATAAATTTTTATCAGTCAAAGTAATTCCAGCCATGTGCACATGTTTTCTAACATTGGTCAAATGTGATTAGTCTCTATTATTCATATTGATCTCTGAAAATACCATAATTGTATCAAAATAAAATATTTTTATTTTGAAAACCTCACAGACAGAAATAGATGAGGAAATAAGCAATTCAATGCCATAAAATAGTGAAAATGACAAACAGCATAAGTGTTTGGAAACAGTTCAAGCATTTCTGCATGTTCAAGAAATTATAAATTTTTATTACAAACATCATAAGAAAAGATGTCACTAATTTTGAATTCTGATGCAGTGGTAATAGTATTTTTAAGAATAGTTTGTTTACTTAGTTAATGTACTTTTTACTTTCACTCATACTATTCATGTAATATAGAAAAAGAATTAAAAAGCTGCACCAAAAAGGGTGATTTTGACAAAAAAAAACTCGTTCTGTTGGTCCCTGACAGTAAAAACGTGAATAATTATTGTTATAGTAAAATATTTTTGTAAAATCTTGTAGACAGAAATAGATGAGAAAACAAGCAATTCAATGCCATAAAACAGTTATATATAGTAAATAACTTTCTCAAATATGCTGTTTTGTCAGAAACCATATTTATTTAATTATGTTAAGAAACTGTTGTTGTAAAAGTTCAACACCTTTCATTCTTTCTTTTTTTCCTGTTTATTCTACAGCTTTATTTGAGTTGCTTAATATATATATTTGTGATATAGTAATTCTAAATCCCACTTGTGCAAGCAAGACCTGGATTTATTGACTATACCTCGTGCACATGTATTACAGTAAAACATCACTAAACAGACCCCTTGATTAAGCAGTCATTTCTATTAACGGCCAATTTATTGTGGAACCGATTAATTTTTCCTTGAGGCATGTAAATATTCCTTCTTTTCAATCGTCACCTGCTTTAGCTGCCAGCAGCCGGACACATTTTGTAGATTGACACTTGACGGAAAAGGGGTGGAGTTAACTGTTGATTAAATATCTTCTTTCAACAGGACACATTGTAGAATTACTTCAAATAATGACATCCAAAGTCAGCCTTGCAGGGTGGTTATTTTCTGTTTCAGGTAACATCAGTTGATTTTTATAAATCTTTGAAACATCAACACATTAGTTTTTCCAATTTCACAGTATTTTTATGGTTTGCTAACTCGCACTTCTCTTCTTTGGAAATCTGTTAAGGACTCGTGGAGCTGTATCCCGCATTTGCAAATCAGATACAAAGGACATTTGTTAGCTCCTTCATCAGTTGGCCCTCCTGTAAAGTTTCTACTATGAATTGCATCTTCTAGTCCAGTTTGCTTGTTTGATTGGGCTAGAACAAAAAGTGAATTACTTGTTTAAGACAATGAGGGACAAGTCAAGGTTTCTGTTAAGCAGAGAGGAAGCACATTATTCATATATCTTGTCCTTTGCTGTAATTAAAAATAATACTGCTTTATAGCAATTAGCACAATGAGCTAAAAAACGGCTTTTCAAACCCTATATTAAGCCGTCACCTTGATTAATGGCCAATTTTTGCAGAAACTTTGGTTTTAATGTAAGGTTTCATTGCACTTATGATAGTAAAGGACTTGTTGTTACAGCCACGTGTGCTCATTTCTTATATATTGGCACAATACGATTTTGAATTTTCAGCCCTAAAATCTGCATTTGATGTTCTTTTGAGCTGTAACTTCACACAGACATTGGGTTTAAGGTCTACCTAAGATTGATGCAAGTCGCGAGAAGATATTCACAATTTTGTATCTGAAAATTGGGATGCCTGTATGGATGGAAGTGACTCATAAGTCGGTCAGATTAGATGATACTGTGTGGTAAACTTGGTCAGATGAGACACTACTACATGGTAAACAGTAGTACAACCTTGATTAGTTTGTAGTAGAATAGGAGTAAGATCTAGTTGTGCTGTTCCAGAGACCATTAAGATATTTTAATTTTGGGGGGAAAACCTACTGAACACAAAACCTCTGTGACATTTTCAAAATTTTTCTAAAAAGGGACTGAAATTTGTTGCTTTTATTTTTTTGCTCAAATAGGGGAAAGTGTGTTTTTAGATTTATTGTTCTGGTTTTTATTAAAGCCTCTAAATTTTTTTAACATCGTTAGAGTTCAAAAATTTTTCAAGCTTGACATACACATCCAATATTGAAGTCAAAAACTTCAGTCTGACTTCTATCTGATCAATCTTCAACTCTGAAAAAAATTGAGTAATTCTTTCTTTTGGTGGAAATCATGGCAATCTTTCCAAAAAATTAAAACATAAATTCCTTAAAAACCTCTTCATTTTTTTTCTTTAAACCTATTTTAAGGATAGAACACAGTATACAAAATTATTCAGCAATATTTATAGTCTGCTTTTCAGTAAAGTGAAGAGCTGTCACCATCAGTACGTTTAGTATGTATAATATGCAATTTGGCGGATTGATAGGCGGATGGGCAGGGCTTACATCCTGAGGTTTGCCAGAAAGGAAGACATTTTATTATTATTATTATTATTATTATTATTATTATTATTATTATTATTATTGTTGTTGTTGTTGTGGTTGTTGTTTTGGGAAAAGGCTATCACGTGACACGTGGTATGTGCATTACGCCGGGGCTCAGACATTATCAGGGTAGTGCAGCCAAATTGCTGATTCCAGTTTTTCATATCTCTGGGATGAAATGGATGATGATGATGATGATGATGATGATGATGATGATGATGATGATGAATGATGAAATAGACACACACAAACGTACAGAGACACAATACAGCCATGTCTGAAGCGGGACTCGAACTGAAATTGTTGAGTAAATGATCTCAGCATGGAGAAGACATTGTCATTTATCCCTTTCTGAATTTTTTTCAGCTTGTTACAGCTATTTGTCCCACAGACCGTCTGTACGATCCTACATTTCCCTTCATACCTTGAAGCACCTGCCAGCTCCCAGTATAACAGCGTACAATATAGTGGTTCACTTAACGTAAATATAAGACTGTGTTTATGTTCCAACAGTTTACAGTATGAAACACATGAATATTGATCTCATTCAGGGGAGACCAGAAGTGGGGGCAACTTGCCCTGTCTGAGTTGGGGCCCCGAATGTTTTTTCATTCGAAAGAAATAACAAAAATATATTCATTTCTAATCCAAATTTAAGGCTATAAGTTATTTCTGATGCATGGACAAATGAATTATTTTTTTATGAGTTGTGGGAGGAGGGAAAGTTTGTTTGAAACGAGGGGCCCCTGTGGATCAACTGCCTCAGGCCCCTGATTTTCTCTGGGTGCCCATGATCTCATTAGTAATGTTTTCAGTATTCACTTCCATTAAAACCAGTTGAAAAACTAAACTATTATAATGCTATTAGACTTCATTGATGCCACCGATCAATAAATTAATGGCGCCCTAGCCATTACTGAAAATGACAAATGTATGCATCCTCAAAATGACTCCTTGTGTGTTTTCTAATACATAGAATTATGTCCGCAGGTCAAGAACATGCAGCAGAAGGCGCCTCCTGTGATTCACAGGCGCCAGTGGAAAGCGCCATTGGGCAGTGTATGAGGGAAGAAACCTACTGTTGCTCTGTCTGTCTGGAAAGCATTCCCAAGTGGCTTTTCAGTGAGCACATACGAGTTCACGGATGCGAAGAAAATTATCATTGCTCTGTCTGTCAAAAGAACTTCAGAGAAAAATCAAATTTCGATGTGCATATGAAGACCCACACTGCAGGAAAGGAATATGTTTGTACTATCTGTCAGAAGAGCTTTACTCAACGAGGAAATTTAGTTAGGCACATGGCGACTCACTCTGTTGAAAGACCTCATCAATGCCCAGACTGTCAAAAAAGTTTCAAATTCAAAAGCAGTTTGGTTAATCACATGCAGAACCACTCTGGGGATTGTACCCATCCGTGCACTATTTGCCAGAAGGTCTTCTCTCACAGGGAAAGTTTAGTTATGCACATGCGGAGACACACTGGGGAGAATCTGTTTAGCTGCACTGAGTGCCCGAAGAGCTATGTAAACAGCAATCATTTAATTACACACATGCAGATGCACTCTGGTGATAAATTACATCATTGTACTGTGTGCCAGAAGAGCTTCGCTCGTAGAGGAATTTTAGAAACTCATATGAGGATACACACTGGCGAGAAACCCTATCATTGCTCTGAATGCCAGAAGAGCTTCAGAATGAGATGTACTTTAGTTGTGCACATGCGGAGACACACTGGAGAGAAACCCTATCATTGTCCTGAGTGCGAGAAGAGTTTCTCCCTAAAAGCAAATTTAGCTAGGCACACCCTTGTTCACACCGGTGAAAGGCCCTTTCCTTGCTCTGAGTGCGACAGGAGCTATTCACAAAGAGAAAGCTTAATTGAACATATGGGAATTCATGCTGGGGAAAGTTCCTTATATTGCTCAGTGTGTCAAAAGAGGTTCAGTACGAGAGCGACATTAAAAAGGCACATGCGAATTCACAAAGGAGAGAGACCTCACATTTGCTCCCTCTGCCAAAAGAGCTTCATAGAGAAACGAGGCTTGGTAGAGCACATGCAGACCCACACTGGAGAGAAACCTCACCAATGCCCAGTCTGCCAAAAGAGATTCGGTAAGCGAGGAAATCTACTCGCGCACATACGCACTCACGGAGGAGAACGGCCTCATGATTGCTCTGTCTGCCAGAAGAGCTTTAGTACGAGGAGACATTTAGTTGCACACATGCGGACCCACACTGATGAGAGACCTTACAGTTGCTCTGTCTGCCAGAAGACTTTCAAAAATAAATGCGATGTCGTAGCACACGCGCGGATCCACACTGGAGAGAAACCTTATCATTGCCCTGTCTGCCAGAAAAGCTATGCCAGAAGTGGGCATCTAGGTGTTCACATGCGGCTCCACGCTGGAGATCCTCCATACCATTGCCCTCTATGTTTGAAGAGTTGTAGAGATCCAAGTTCTCTAGTAACGCATTTGCGAACTCATAATGAAAAGTCATAGTTTCTCGTTCTATCAGAAGAGCTATCTAATAAAAGTTAATTAAGTTTATTCAAATGTAAACACAATTGTGAAAACACATAAAAGCCTTTACCTAGATGTAAATAACTTGTAATTACATTCATCTTAGACATAAAAGTCTATTTCAATTGTATTTAATTTATTTATTTAATGTCAACAACCAGTTGAAAACAGTGTAACACTATGGGGAGAAGTGCAATCTGTGCAAGTTTTCGTGAGCTCTGGGATTCCTATCTTAACTTTTGTACATATTGAGTTGAATTATGAATATAGGTACCATTGAGATATTTGATGAAGTTTGTAAAGAAAAATCTTGTAAACAATGACACACTTTACAAATTTAACACAAGGCAAGCATGTAATCTTCATCAACCAATGTACAAGCTCATTATACCAAAAGAGTACGATCTCTTCAGGTATACAATTCTTCAACAAATTACCAATACATCTGAGAAACACGACAGGCTAGTACAACTTCAAGAAAAAACTCAAACACTTCCTTGGGAAAAAACTTTTTTATAGCATTCAGGAATACCTCAATGACTAACACATGCAATGTGATTTCAGGTGCTGCAGTAGGACTAGGTGTAGAAATAGGAAAAAATGTGCCTTAAACCTGCCTCTTTCTCCCCATTTCGAAAGATTTAATCAAGGAATATGCTATAACTGTAACATCATGTGATAGCCTGTACCATAATTGTTATTCATGTACTGTTAGTATTATTATTATTTTATAAGTAATGTTATCTGTTATATTTATTATTATTATAAGTAGTAGCAGTAAAACCACTATACCAAGAAAATGATATTTAAAAAAAATGAAACAGTATAAATCTTGAAATGTTAAAATATTTTAAATTAAATAAAAGCAAGTCAAATGTTCATCTATTTGCTACTAAAAATAATGATCTACAATGTAATATCTTAATATATCTGTAACAAGTATTGTAGTATAATCTCTAGGCCAATGGCCCCATATTGATCAGGTTTTTTGCCCAGTTTCCCTGGTCCTTTGAGCAAATGCTGGGATGGCCTCTTGTTTTGCTCTGGACAATAAAAATAAATGTAACTTCACTCGCTGCTCCCAAGAAGATGTATGCGATTGTACTCCCTCTAAATATATCAAATTTGACTCGTCATACACGATTGTGATTGTACATGTGACTCAATAAATAATATTATTATTATTATTATTATTATTGGCAAGCATTGGTGAAAATATCCGCACCCCTGTATTAACAACTTTGGAAAGGCAAGGTGACAAATTTTGTTTATTGCCTGTTGCCCACCCTATGTGAAGGAATTGTCTTAGCACTGCGAGACCATGGAGAACAAGTTTTTGAATAACTTCCACACTAAGCTGAAAAAAACATGAATCTGCATGAAGGTCTGGAAGCAAAACAAAGCAGCCATCACAGAATTTGCTCAAAGGATCAGGAAAACTTGAGAAAAACCTGATCTTTATGAGAGAGTTGACTCAGAACCCGAGGTACTTGTGCAAATCAATGAATCTATTTTTATTTTACATCGTGATCATTACAATGGCTATTCCACTTATCAAATATCAGCCAATAAAGTGCAAGAATTGAAAACATTCACGTCCAGAAGCGAAACAAGGGGCCATCTCAGCATTTGCTCAATGGCTCAGGGAAACTGGACAAAAACCTTATTGATTTGGGGGTCATTGACACAGAAGCTGAAATACATTATTTGTTACAAACATTAAGTCTTTTTAAAAAAATTATACAATACAAATGTAAACTAATTCGATATATATCACTGTTTGGTTTAAATAAACATAATTTTTCTTTTTGATAATCAGTATAGCCTCTAATTGTATAGAAACAGTTATGCAGCAGAAAATAATTTACTTTGAATTTAAATTTTATTTCAAAATGTTTATTTCTAACATAAGGATTTTCGCGATTGAGAGTTCAACTTAAGCATGAGCCGTCTCTGAGGGTAGGGATTTTGAGTTTGCTTTCATTAACTCTCATGAGGATACAAGAAGCAACAAAACAAGTTGTTTACTTGTCTCACAAGCAACTTACAAGTCTAGTATACTGCATGCCGTTTTCATTATTAAATAAAGCAACTTCCGTTTCCTTCTGTGACAACTTATTTCACCCCTTAATCACTGGAGCTCTGTTCATACAAATAAATTTCGTACTCCCTGATAAACAACTAAAATAATCCCGTTTGAATGTCACGCAAAACATAATTATAAACCCCTCTTCTTTTAAACTGATTAATCCTCTTAACATTTTTAAAAATATCTTTACACCATTAACCACAACAAAATATCTAACTGAAAATATTCCTCTACAAATATGCTTAAAATCCCACAAAATATTCATACTCTTTTCAAAAAGTATCCTGTCTGTTTGGAGTATTCTAACACAATCCCTTCATTTTTGTTATTCTGATTGAATTGTGCTCGATAAAATAATTTATATAATAATAATAATTTTTAATAAATTGATTGATAATTTTTTGCATGGGTTTGAAGAGGGGCCAGTATTACCTTGGTGCTATGAATAGTGAGGATTTTGAAATGCAAATGCATTATTAATTTTCATTATATTCAATTTAATAAACTCATTCTTAATCAATATTTATATTGTTTTTGCAAATTTCCAGTGGTGAATCCAAGCAAGTTAATTCCTGGCATTAAACATTTGAGACCTTGCTTAATCATAATTGACATTGCTTCATTTGTGTGGGTTGGTGAAAGAAAAGCTGCATCAAGATGGAAAAAATGAGTTAGTAAAAAATAGGTAACCAGTAAAGATTAAAAGTTGAATTTGAAATATAAATTATTTTAACAATAAATATTTTTATAGAGGTGGTTACTTACAACATTATATAGTGCTACCAAATAATTACACTGTCAGAGGGTTCCCCTGCATTAGATGGTAAAAAGTTCCCCTAAACCAAATGGCATATGAGTAGTTACACTATAATTCTATAATAAACATAATATTTTTGAAAGATTTTTTAACCCCCGACCCATCATCCACATTCTTCTACAGCCAGAAACGTGATTTTTATGTTTTAATTTTTTTGTCAACTCTACGTTATTTTATCTGATTGAAAAAATTTGAAAAATAATTTATGCTATCAGAAAAACATTTCAAATTTTCTCAGTGCAAAATTCAAACACAAAGATTTTTTTTAATACAAAAAAGTATTCTTACTGTATTAGAACTGTGGAACGGGCTTGAAAAAATCTCAAAAGTTCTTCTTAAAACACAAAATGTGTTGCTTTTTCAGATTGTTTCAATTGCTGAGCTGTAGTTAAAAATTTATTTCAGTGTTTATTATACTTTGTAATGAAAATTGTTTTGTTGTAAAAAATTGAAACTTTTTCTTAAAATTTATTCTTTTGAAGATCTGTTAAAGAAAATAGTTTAACACGAACAACGGCCTAAAGTTTTCTGTTTGCCATCTACGGTTCCAAAGATTATAAGTAATGATGGAAAACACGATTTTTTCAAATCACAAACCCACAAAACGTTGTTTCGTAGAAGCACCTATTTTTTCAGAATTTGAAATATTAACTAGTGCTACAGAATAGCACAGACTTTCACTTATTAGTTTTCAATTTCCTTTGGTCTCAGCTAGCTGTACGAACTTGCCACATACTCTTGCCAATTACCATCTATCGTCACACAAAATTTATTTTTTTGAAATTTTCTTAATTTTTTCGCTTTCCTAATAAAACGGAAATATTATTTTCAGGATATTAAAAAACATTAAACCCTCGTCCTTAATGACAATTTTCTTTGAAAAATTTGAACCCGTTTTTAAGAAAATGACACTTAAGCCCTAATGAAAATTCAAAATTTAAAGCTCTTTTTCCCAGAAGATTTTTGCATTTTTGAAGAACTTCATTAGAAGTCAGTTAAAGCATTTTAACTCATATACAATACTGTTTACAAATTGCTGTAAATCTGCACATTAATGGTGTGAGAGATCTTTCAAATAAATGATATTTGTGTAATTTTCGAAAGAAAAAAAAATACCCTGAAATCAACATTACGTCAAAGACAGAGTGCAATTAGCACTATCCCTTTGCCCAGTTTCAAAAACAAAAAATTGAAGCGGTTTTTGGGAAAATCTTGTTTTTGTAATTTTTTTTAAATTTGCAAATATTGCACTCAATATTGTTCGAAGGCTACTAAAATTTTCAAAATAATGAAATAACTCACTATGGAGAATAAATTATAATTGGAGGAATAATCTTTATTTTGAATTTTATAGTTGTAGGAAGACACTGAGGGGAAAAAGATGTCCGGAAAGCTTCATGTAAAGAACTCCCAAACTTTGAAGAATGTTTTTCAAAGTTTGACTCAAGCCATATACAGGGGTTTCTTTAATTTGGAAAAAAGTCTATGTATGATTTAGGCGCTAGTCGTGTTAACATACACTAGACGGACAGACGTACGTTTTGAAGAAAAAAGAAAAGGAAAAAACATGTTTTCGTATCTGGGGACCCCAAAACGTATTTCCATTAAAATCTCGAAGCAGATTTTCTGCAGCATTACATGACTTTCCATATACTACATATAATACTCCTACTATACGTGCGTTTATGGGAAAGTAAAATCAGTTGGCTGCAAAACGTCACTCCGTCTGTGAACAACGCTAGCGGCTGAATCCTTCAGCTGATTTTCTCCAAAACTAATATTCCCCGATCGATCTGGCCTCTCGACCTCTTAACTTTGAAATCGATATTTTAATTTTGGGGGATACTTTACAGGAAACCCCTAGGATAATTTCAAAAGAATGGCGCCATCGATTTTGATTAAATTTTGTTGTTGGATAGCCTGAAGGATGTTTGAGAAAATGATGTAGTTCTCAAATTGGTTGAAATCCCTAATTTTTCGAAACTTGAAAAAAAATTCAAAATTTGTTCGGGGACTTCCTGCAACTACAATATTAAAGATACATATTTTGCCCTTCATAAAATCTGTTCCTTAAAAATAAATTTTTGAAGTAAGGTCTTGAACAATTTTTCGAAAATTTGAGTAATTTTCGTGTAATTTTATGTGAAATACAGGCAATTTTTAATTTTTTTTCTCAAAAACGACTTCATAGATTTTGATTAAATTTTGTTGTTTAATAATCTGAAGGAACATAGGAAATAAAACTAATAAATTTCAATCAATATGTGGAATAATAAACAGAACACCACAAAACAAAGCAAGGAAATACACAAAAATGAAGTTCTACAAGACAATGGCTGCTCCAGTTCTCCTGTATGGAAGTGAATCATGGATAATGAAAAAAAGAGACCAAAGTAAGCTCCAAGCAGCAGAAATGAGATTTCTTACGAAAGTTAAAGGCTGCATTAAACAAGACCAGATAAGAAATGAGGATATCCGTAAAGAACTAGATATATACAACATAAATGAAAGGATCTTAGAAAACACGAAAGTATGGCGGTGCCATATCGAAAGAATGGAGGAAGATCGTATTCCACAATTAGTGATGAACTACCAACCGAAGGGAAGAAGAGATATCGGCCGACCCAGAAAGAGATGGTCCTGAAGTGCAAAGTGAAGACAGAACAGGCATTCCTGCCTAATCCTTGAAATGGAGATGAAGAAGAAGATAATCTGAAGGACGTTTAAGAAAATGTTGAATGTCTTGTAAATTATCGTAGACGCCGCATTGTCACTGCCCTGAGGAAGCCCGCGACATGTCAGGCGAAACGTCGGTACCCCAGCCAACGACGCGGCGTCTCCCGGATAACCGATAATTTATGGATTCGAGCCGCAGAAGCTTACGTATACATCTAACGAATGTCTTGTGTTGGTGGATAACTCTGATTTTTCAAAAATTAAAATAGTTCAAAATTTGTTCGGCGTTTTCCTACAACTGCAATTATGAAGATAATGTTTTTCTTAATGAAATGTGTTGAAAATCAATCTTCAAATAAGGTCATGATTTTTTTTTGAAAATATGAGTAAATATTTTGAAAGTATGAAAATATTTTTGTGCAATGTGACTACAAAGACGCCCGCTCCAAATTTACTGCGCTCGTGAACAAAGTTGAGAAGTGTTGGAAAGTTATTACTATTCTTATAAAAGAAATTCGATTGATGGAAGGTAATAAATATAACTTATAACATCAAATTACTTCTTTAATTCAAGAAATTTTGATCGCTGATAATGATATGTTTTATTTCTGAAAGTTAGAAACTACAGTTCCTGGCTCTTGAAATAAATGCAGGTTATTCCTTTAAATTGGTTGGGTTTGGATTATATTAGCATTATTTTTAATACTTAACATGAAAGAAAAATTGAAAAATTGTGTAGCATTCATTTTTAGGAACATTTCAATTTTATACTACTAGATACGCTGTCTTGGCAAATAATGCAGCGATGTATATTTCAGAAGATCGTTGAATGACAAATGTAAAAGATACTGAAATGTGAAATTCTGTTGAATTATTCTCTTTGTTGAACATCGGCATGCAACTGTTATGAGGCTTTGTTTTATTTATTTGTTTGTTTAACGTCAAAAACCAAAAAGCTGAGTGTGACATATTATGAGGCGAAATGTATTCTGTGAACATTTTCGTAAATTCTGGCATATCTGCCCTAATCCATTTACAATTCTGATGGCAGTGGTAGAAATGCAGTAGCATTAGTAAATACAATTTGAGGATTTTTTCTTAGGTAGGATAACGTATAGACTATACCGCATTTAGCATTGAATGTTCGGACAAGAAATAACGTGTAATTCATGTTAAAACGAGCATATTTGGAGAATATGATAATACTGTTATGTTTAATGGTTACTATTATATATTTTTGGATCTATTTCCATTTGTTTGCCAACGCTATCAGTATGTATTATTTATTAACTTTTAATTATTTTTACTTTCTCGCATACTGCTTACGCAGAATAAGGCTTAAAACACCTCGATTATGTTCGTGAATACACTGCAAACCATACACAACAAATTCAATGTCAGAAAGATAATTCATTTAAAGGTTTGATTAAAAAATGCATTGCTTGAAACTATTTAATTTTCGCACCTAATGTTTCACGATATAAAATAAGTTTTACAAAAACTGACTGAGATGTGTAAATAGTATTACATAACCCTTACTAAAGGTGAGAAAGTCCTATTTAAGCTCCACTTCTTTCATTAAGGTTTTATATTTCATTTCAGTCAGCGGTCAGGGGGAATATGGACAAAACTATCGTAGATTCGTTTTTAAATTTAAAAAAAATTCGGTCTCATCAGAGTGGTGCATGGCCATGCATGAGATTTCGTCAATTGAATTATGCATCCGATACCGTCATCATTTGAGACTTGACAAAGTGCCGCTCTCACCATGGACACAGGTTACAGTACTTGCGGAGAAGCGAAAATCACCTAGAGCAGGCAAGACTCGAACCAAGGATTCATTACTTTGCAGGCAAGCATCTTATCCGCTACGCCGTAGTGACCTCGCAGAGAAACCTGCTCCTACTGATGTTATAACACAAAAAAATACGATGAAGTTGATTTCTGGAGCTTCGGAATTTGTAATGATTGTTTTTCTATTTAATTTAGGCCTGGACCTGATATCCTTCCATCGTAGTCGTAGATCAAGCATTTTACGTTATATAATGCTCCTCTAATGTGCCTTCCAAAAGTATTGTGGTTCTGCCAGCCTCTGACAGGGTGCGCGCACTGCTCTGGGCCACGTGGAGGCACGAAGCCCGTAAGGAGGACGTTTGGTCGGAGTATACTATTGAATGTATGAAAAGCGTCAGCAGCTAATCGGTCTCGCATAGCTTCAGCGACTTCACGCAGTCAAAGGAAAACCCGTATAAGAATATTTTCGGACAATGGCCACTGAGGCACTATAAAGAATTGATTATAGAGCTCTAATGGCCACCAAGTTCATGTTAAATTAACGCTATCTACATTTATTTACACACACTAAACTAGATGGCGTTGGCGTTGTTTGGTCGAAAAAGGTCGACATAAGTTCCCTCATTCACTGCGTGATGTCGCTCAAGGTAAGTTAGTCTGTCTTGCTGCACACGTTTTTCGAACTTACCAACGCCAGAGAATGGAAGTTAATTTCATCGTGGAAATAATCATGTTTCCATCATGGTTAATCTATGACCAGGGCCTTACCAAGTCCCTATTGGACTTGGCCTCATCATTTTGTAGCGCCCGCCGACGAAGACTATTCCCTAATTGAACGCAGTCAATAGGGTGGCAACGAAGTGCGGGAATTCAAATATCGTCCTTCACTTACGGAGGAAATGCGAAATGGATCCTTAAAATTTGACCTTCTGATTTATTTAGACTACAGAAAGCGTTTTTTCGAAAACAATATTTCCGAAACGGATGTTTAAAAGATGATGCATTTAAGTAGTAAAATGTATTCCTAGTGTAAATTTCCGAAACTCCAGAATTTCTCTCCTGCATTCAGTTCTGACACCTCCCCCCCCCAATCCGTATCAGACATCATCTTCCTTTGCCTTAATCATCATCTTCTTCATGCATCATCATCTTCCTTTGCCTTAAGTTCTTTCTTTGCCCTATCAACTTATCAATATAACTGATAATTTTCACTACCTTTTATATGTACCACTTCTATATATTTCTTTTGAAATCTTGTTTATTGCAGCTACACTCATGATTCTACTCAGGTGACACTTCTGCCACCAATCATCACTTTTATTACACTTTTTCTTCAGTGAAATCGCTTTAGTCCTGAAGTTGGGAGTACTAAATTTTATATTATTTCCTTTTCTCAAATAAAGTCGCTTAATGATGAAAATATACTCGAAAAATCCATCAGTGAATATTATTTATGATTTCTTAAAATGTTTATGGCGTTGAAAATTATTCAAAAGTAGTAGCGTCACGAAATGAGTGCAGGCCGCAAAACTTTTACCCGGGCCCTCTTTATAAAAGTGTATAGCAAACAAGTAGTTTTAGAACCTTAAATAATAAAACCATCCCTTAAAAGTAGGCCCTCTTTTACCTGGGCCCGCCCGCATTGCGGGCCCGAACCTCATCGAGATGTCATTGGCCTGGGAATTATACTGCAATACTTGCTACAGATAGATTAGGATATTATACACTGTATAATTATTTTTAGTACCAGATAATTTAACATTTCAAGATTTGTACAGTTTAATTTTTAAAGTAAAAGTAATAACTCGTTTGAAGTAAAAGTAACAAAGTGTTAACACTCGTTGTAAGGGTCGACTAATAACCGTACAATTGTTACAATTTCCGGGGCATGTTGTGAAAGCCATCCGTCTTCACTACTGTTTTTCTTCCAGTGAATGTTGGGAAATTGGAGTAATCGGGGAAAGTTACGAAGTGTCCTCTGACCTGACATAAAGTACGTGCTTTAAGTGTGCTGTGGTAGTGGCCAGTTGTCACAATGATGTACATACATCGTTGTATTATAACAAAGTGTGAGGTCTATTATAAAAATATATTATGTAGAACTCTTGTTCATGAACATTCTTATTGTTTTTAAAATTCCCTCGTATTGAAGGCTCCCCACCTTGGGACTTTACGTCATATGCCATGCGTGCATTAGACTGCACGGCTCAAAGGTGAGCACGTATTCGCTCTTCTCCCAGCCTTCTCCTTCAACGATTGAATTATACTTTGATTTAAATGATAGGCGATATGTCAACTGTCAGTTGAGTCGCAATAATCCGATCGGGAGCTTCGTTACAAATTACATTTTCGAAATAAAGTTCTGTTATGTAGCCGTGTGACAGCTGATCAAAAGTCATTCAATTCCCCTGAATTCCCCGTACATTTAAATAAGTATACGTGGTAGAAATCTTAACATATGGCTATTTAATACAAAAGTATTCCGTCAATTCCGCATGAACATTGTGTGAGCTCTTTAGTTGATAACACGGTGAAAGTGAATGCTGATACATCGCGGGTGATAAACATTGATAAATTCGATTCGGCAATGCAAGGAAATTGGAAAGTGAGTTGGTTGTGATGTAATTGAAGTGATACTCGATATTATTCGAGGTTACATTAGTCCGATAATTAGTTTATTTTGTTAATGTGGAAACAAAGAATTGTAGCAAAAAAGTCAAAGGACTACAGTTAAAATTCATAACGAGTTTTTATCAGTTCCAAAAGGTCAATTTCAAAAATTGAAAAGTTTCGTCTTGATCCTCATTCTACGTACCCAATATCAAGCCCTGTAGACTCAAAGATCAATTTCAGTAAGTTAATTGATTGTATAATTGATTAGAAAACATGAGTGTGCTTATATTCACAAGAAAACATTTTGTTAGCATAATTAATGTGTTAAGAATATATTCTGCTAACATAAAATTTATTGTATCACTCTTTCATACCAAAATACTATTGTGATTGTTCACTCTCTTGCAATTCAGAGTCGACATTTCTAACTTGAATCTCGTTTATACATGTCAATCAAAATCAAGTTAAATCACTTGATTAATCATTAATTTGATTTTCCACCTGAAGCTAAGGTGCTGTTACTGCGATATCTTCTGGACAACACTTCTTGCATATAAACTTTAGTTGACCTGTCAGTATTCAGTGATGTTATCTTACTTAAACTAAAGACACTGCACAAAAAACAAAAACTACAAAATAAAATAAAAACACAATAAAATGCAAAATTAATTTGCAAGTATTGGTAACTCCAATTTCATTACAACAAATGACCCAAACAAATACAATGAGAACGCATGTACAAAAGATCTTACAGTAAAATGCAAACTTGTGTAGATTTCCTCCATGTCACTTAAATACCCAAGAATATTAATATTAATGTTTATATTAATTAATAATGTTACAATATACGATTTATTGGGTTTGAAATCTTAAAAGGGGTGAAATAATATTCCTCACTAAAACTCAAAAATACCCACTATTATAAACAACAACAACAACAAAAGGTTTTTTCAACCCTGGTTAATCATATAATTTCACTTGTAAACTTTATAACATTCCTGTTTTTAACAATAATGAAAATAGTAATTTATAATTTGGAATTAAGAATGTTTGTTTGCAAAATTATGTGCATTAAATAATAATTATTATATGTTAACCCTGGACTTTGAGGTGCCTTTATAGGAGTTGGGGGTCTTCTTTCTATCCTTTCCCTTTGTAAAGTACTTTCAGAGCTGTTTCTCTGCATTTTTAGTTTGTTTCAGTAACAAGGCAAAAGTTAAAAGCTGTGATCCTTAGATCTGTCAGGAGCATCCTTTAAATTTTCATTAACTATGCCATCTGCTTTTTTGATTTTTGGTGGATTTTATTGTAGCTGCTATTGCTTGTTTGTGAGAGGTGTCTGGGTTGTTCGCATGTTCGAATTTGTGAGGCCTGCTCACTTGTGTGATCATACAATTTTTCTTTTTGTTGTGTAATCTACTAGGGTAGTCTTTTCATCTATTTGCTTACCTTGGGCAGAAGATCAAGGATTTCCCTGCGTAGTTTATAAGAAGTGTCAAACCAAGGTTTGACCTTTCTTGCAGATTCTTTATTTGTGATCTTCTTAATATACTTGTAAGTGCAAGCATGGTCAAGCAGTCCAGTCCTTTCTTAATTAAATCTTAAATTTCCGCTACTTTTTTCTTTCTTTTTGTAGAATGTTCATGTTTCTTTTTTCTTTAAGTGAGTTGTTCTTCATCTTATGTGCAGGTTGCCTTAGCACTTTATTAGAAGTTCATGCTACTGAAATACAGTCAACTCCAGTTATAGTGAACTTCTGGGGACTAACATTTTATGTTCACCATATCAGAGGTTATCATTTTATCCAAGGATGTCAAAATTAAATAGAATTTCTTCACAATGATTGATTTTATTGATGTATGTAGGTATAGAGAACATACATTAACAGCACAAACTCAAAATTTCCATATCTTTATTTGTCCTATAAAATATCAATAATTTTCAATTGTTTGCTTCATACATTTTTCGTTACTAATTTCTATAGATCCTTCTCCAGAGTTTGCGCTTTCACCATTCTTGATCCTGTATTGTCCACTGACTCGAAGTATCGTAATGCAGTCTTGGCACCCTTCAATGCCTCATGCATAGTTGGAACCCCTTCTCTTCGAAGACCCTATTACTCGTCTAACATACAAGATCCATTCTGTAGCGGCAAGGCCCAAGCTGCCAATGAAACTGATCCTTACTCTGCGTGGCACAGCAGGTATCTGGAGGCTGTGGCAGGTGCACGTTTACTGTCGTCTGTGCAGAATATAATTTGTTTTGACCCGTGGAATATCACTAACATCAAGCTTGAAGCTGAGTGGCATGAGGTCATCAGTAAGGTCTCCATCCTGGGTCTGCTATGTTCACCCCGGGCAGAATTCTTGGATTATAATCTTTTGCCAATATTTTTTCAAGCTGCCTAGTGTTGGAAATTGTGGCATTGACACGATATATTCTTTCCCAGGTCGTTGTATTTCCAGTCAACCAACAATGAGTTTTCAGGTTGTATATCCTATTACCGAGGTTCAGGTTCACTTTGACCGAATCTTCTTATGCTGATTTGTAATCAAAGTTAAATGGAAGCAGTGACTTAAGTTCTCTATAACCAAGGGTTCACTATATCCGAATTTACTACAACTGGATGTATGTTTTTTCAGGGTGGCAGCTGAGTTGTTGTACATTACATTGTGATTTTTTTACGCTTGTTTGCAACTTGGCAAAGATCAGATCTATTGTAGGTTTTCCTTTCTTAGCTGCTTGAATTGGATCATTACTAATTGAATCCCTCTTCTAAAAGTAATTGGAGTATTAACTTTGACTTGTGATTTGGACGATCAATACTGCAATTTATGTCGTCTCAGAGGATAACCACATTGCTTTTCGCAGTTATGGTAGCTTGAATTACAATATCAACAGTATTGCCTTTTTTCCCCTCCCCTTCCCCTTTCTTTGGTGATGAACTAATGTAAAGTCTTATGATGGAAATTTGGTTTGTTATTAAGATTATGAGGTAGTATTTAGTGTGAGTTCTAGTTGGAACACCAATGTAATTAAACACGCATGTAACTCCACGTGTCCACTCCACTTCTTGGTTTAGCTGTTGCTACTACATGATTTGTATACTGATATTTTCAGTTACAAAGGTTTCCGTAGTTATTATGAAATCATACACATTTCATAAATTAATCAGTATCATCACAATTTCAGATTTTAGTTGTTTCGTATTTCATAGAAGCGTGTCCTGGTTTCTTGTCGTGGTCAAGCCTTATGAATTTACGAGTCTTAAATCTTAAAAAGGTTTTAGCGAGCTCTGCATGAAGTTTCATTAGATAATGTCCAAAAGCATCGTTGCATTCTATGCTTTTGGCCTTATTAGTTTTTGAGGGTGTATAAAGGTGTGCTGGTATGAGCTATTTGATACAAAAACAAACTTATTCCTACCATCAATGGGTATTAGTGTCAACTCTGGATAAGAAAGAAACTTCCATTAGTGATACTACTTATTATATTAGAAGAGAGAACATTTTTTTACATCAAGTAATGTTTTAGTAATCGCATTTCAATACATGAGCCTTTGAATCAACAAAAGGTTCTGGATTTGGTAAGCTGAGAAAAGATTAATGATTTTTTAATGGACAGATAGATAGTTTCAAGAAGAGAAACTATCAAGTTTTGAGTAGGAAGAAAAAAAAGTGGTAAAGGTAATGCTCTAGATGGCTGCATACAAAATCAATGAATTGAAGTTCTTCCAACTAGTATACTGAGTGATTTAGTAGTTACAAAGTGATACTTTTTCAATTCTGTCAAATGAATTTCCTTAACTTAAAATTTTTTACTCATAGTTACCTTTGAGTAATTATATGTAATATACAACACTTTCTTTATGAAGTTTGTTTGTAACACTATTTAATTTTTTTTAACATTCACTTTTGTTACTGAAACTAACATGATTTAAATCTCCATAATTGAATTCCTTTATAAGCAGTATAGAACACTTTTTGAACTTATATTATGTGGGACACCTCTTTATGTGACAATAAAATTTCTGTCTTTTGAAATCTGATTCAGTCAAGTTTGATTGTATAATGAACAGATCGGCATGGGAAGAATATTAGTGTTTCAATGAGAATTTTGATCTTTTGTTCAGGAGATAATGCCTTTCATGGAAGTAATGCTGCAGATAAAGGAGGAGCCACCAGAAGAAAAAGGAAAGGAGGAGAATGAGTCACAAGAAGGGATAGAGGGAAATGAGGATGTAAGAAGAATAACAATTTGCTTCCACTAACCTGTAAAGGATTTTTTTTTAACCTTGATTTTTGACTCTTGGGGTCAGATTGTTTTGTTTGTCTGAGAGTGGTACTGTGTTTAAATCAATGTTATTGCATTAGCATAAGTAGAAATGTCTGGTGAGGCTGCTGCCTGGAAAAAGTTAAGGAATTTTCTTGAGAAACGTGTTTAAAAACCATATATTATTTGCATGATAAACAAAGTTCATGGTTTTGAATAGGATTTATTTTATTAACAAGGCAAACATTATTTCTTAATGGCCAATCAAATGCTGCTGTAGAATCTCGTTATCATGTGAGGGTAATAATAGTATTTTATTATATGAGGAATTTAAGTGACCTTTTAATGGAGAGGCTGGGAAATAAATTGACGTGGCATTAGCTGAGTTGATTACGCAGCTGAATGATTAAAAGCACTTATGTTCCATGAATAATACAATGTTTATTTGATTTCCACTTTGCAATAATTTAAAATAAAATATTTTACCCATTATAATAAAAGTAGTGGTGTCAGCTGTCATATTGTACAGTAGCTAATGTGTGCTAAATAAACAAATGGTGAAAGGAAGATTACTTGCGCTGGTAGTAATAGCTCTTTCAAAATTACTGAAATCATGAATGAAAACAGTCCTTCTAAAATACAGAAGGATCCTCAAGAAGCTACAGAAAGAGTTATTCCTTTTAATTCTTCAAAATCTTATGAAAAAACTTGTTGTCATTGTTTTTATCTTATTCTACTACAAATATGTGAATATGCCTTGAATAATGTGCCAATATGTTTTATAGTATTATTGCTTATCAGATTTGTTAAAATGAGACAGATTTTTAACGATTTCTGAAATATAAATAAGAATAATCACTGTGCTCATTTTAACTCCAATGGTTACAATTTTAACTTTCTTTGATACTGCTTTTAACCATAATGCAAATAATTTATTTTTTAGCCTCTTATTGTTAAGAGGCTAAATGAGTGGTTATCAAAAGAAATTAAAAAAAACTTTATCTACTCTCCAGGGCGATGGTACTTTTTACATATTATTTTGGAATTGCCCTGATTTGTCAACTGCACAATTTTGAGAACAAATATTTATTATTAATTTATACACAAACATTTATTATTAATTTATAAATGGGGTTTTCTCTTCAATATATTGTATACATATCACTTGTAAGGTTGCATGCGTAAAATAATAGGTGACAAAAATATATAATGGAAAAATAATAGAATTAATACAGAAGATAAGTTAAATACACCAGTTAAATTGATGTAGAAAAAAGCAGGGAAAAAAGCAAACAAAAAGGCAAAATAAAAAAAAACAACTAAGAGTGATTTTAATAAAAGATGGTTTTAGAAAAATATGAAGAGGATGTATCAAAAAATCTCATTTCAGTACTTGTAGAAGCTAATGTATTGAAGATGTCATTTACAAAATATTCAGATGTGCCACTTTTAACAAAGAATATTTGTTGGCTTCTAGTGACCGTTTGAGGAATTAAAAACTATGTACAGTTAAACTTTTCTAAGAGACAGAATAGCATCACCACTTTCCCTTAGCTGACAATGGAATTCTGGGAAGGCTGTCTTGCCATCCTATATTTTGTCCTGCTCCTATATTTTCTTTGTTTTGCTGTTTATTTCTTTAAATTTCCGCAAAATTTTCATTGGTAAATTATGCTTATTTTTATTACATTGTTTCACACATACTATTGAAAACACTGTATTTAAATCATATGCTAAAGTTTTAGCAACCTTCATAAGACGGAAACCTGCCAAGATGGAATTTTTTCAAAGGAACCGCGGGGTTCCATCTTTGACAGATTTTACTGTAATTACATAAGAATTCAGTCTCCAGTCTGATAAATCAAAAAAATTCTTGCAGGAGGAGATGCAGAGACCGGTTGCTGTGTATCTGCCAGTGAAAGTAGAACCGGAAGATGAAGAAGATAAAGAAGAAGCAGAGGAAGAGGAGGTGAGTGTAAAATGAAAGACTGATGTCATGTGAAAGTATCAAATAATTGTTTTAAATTAAGTTTGTTAATTTAACGTTAATTTTTTCACATAATCAGTGTGGATGTTGTAACCAATCATCACATTAGATAGCTCTTGTTTTGAGTTGCAATTACTCATGTTTTCTCAGTTGCAATTAATTCTGGTAAAGAAAATTGAATTATGAAAGTTAATTTTTGTTGCAATACTATGCAATAATATTATTTACTATATTTTCTAATCTTTTTACAAAACATCAGACTTTGTCTATCAAATTGATGCATTTTACAATGTTGCAATTTTACAATGGGATGTTGGGATATTGCTTATTATCTAATCTGTCTTGATGATATATTTTAAGTGCAACAATTTTGAAATTACCGAAACAATTTCTACACACAATGCATATTGTACTTGAAAGAAAATACAAATAAATACACAGAAATATTCTGTTGCATTTACAATATACATGTACAATAAAAATTGATGATTTCAAATGTGCTTGTATATTTCAGTAATATTCATGCTGAAATGATAAATTGTGCTAAACCAAAATCTTGCAGGAGGAGGTGAATAGATCTATTCCTGAGTATCATCCTTTGAAAGTGGAACAGGAAGAAGAAAATGAAGAAGAAAAAGGTGGAGCTAAAGAAGAAAATGCAGAAGAGGATGATGTGAGTGTTTGAATCAAAGAATAACAATGAAGTGAATAAAGATGATGTGAAGTGTGAAGGTGCCAAATGTTCATTATGAATATTGTTACTATATAATTGCATGGAATTGGCTTGTCATACTGAATTTAATCTTCTTATCGAGTGAAATCACAGTACTACAGTATACATGTTTATGTAGTTGCACAGCTCCATGTCTTGGTGAGTGACTCTGCTGATCTGTGCAACATAAAAGGAACACCTATCAAAAAGTAAAGGTTTATATATTTTAATTTCTTCATGAATGTAACTGAATTGTTACATGTTATTTAATGACTTGCCCTTGAAATCCCAGCAGTATAAAACCATGAGATCCGAAACAACACACTTTTTTTTAAAGTTATTAACCAGCTTTTAATAAACACGACTTCCCAACCAAATCCATAGACTTCAATAGCAACTATCCATAGTTTTACTTTGTCTCCATCAGAGACGCTAACTCTACACACACTCATACTTACTAGCCAAGAAATGGGGTGAGCTGCATTTCTGTATGATACATATTGTATGGTACTATAGTGATTCAGATGTTTGTTTGCTAACCTCCGTGACCTAGGTTAGAACCTCAGAATCAATAAGACATTTTGCCATGTAATGTCCTAAACCAGGTTATCCTAAAGTCCTTTTGAGTGAGTTCTGAAGATTTCTTGGTTTGTTAAACTATATACTCCTGGAAGCTATATACTAATGACAGCATGGCACTTGCTACACCATCTCTTTCTAGCCTACTGAAGGCCAAGATAATTGTGTCACCTTCCTCTGGTTTTCACAGTTATGGCTTTAATAGCCCCATCAACATTTTAAATGCATCTTTTTAAAATAAGGATGTTTATTAATTAGATCGCTGGTGAGGTAGATACCTTTTTATTATGATAAATAAATAAAGATATTGTCTGGT
>BOPP01000252.1:65558-86077 GCA_017312745.1 Gryllus bimaculatus
TTTTTTCAATTAAATGGAAATTGAATTGTTATGATCAATTCAAATTCAGGAGACATTAGTTTCCCCAGAGAAATTAAATTTATACCACACAAAATTATTACAACTATTCAGTATTTCATGCTTGAGAAAGTGATGGTGATTTTTCATTTGCAGGAAGAATTAGCTCACCCAGTTGCAGTGTTCCTAATGACCAAGGAGGAGCCCAAAGAGGAGGTTGAAGAGGAAGATGAGGTGAGAATAAAAATGGGACATTGTTTCAGTTTATTATTTTATTGCAAATTGTCTGCTGTATTTAAAATCAAAAGAAGTCTTAAAGAAGAATTTGATATTTAATGGGGACTGGAAGAATTTGAGTGAAAGAAATATTAAGTGCCTTTTTGAAAACATATCCTAAAGTAGAGGGAATGAATCAGTTAATTATTGGTTTATATTTGATTTATGGTTTGGTTAATGGTTGGTTTGCGCAAGTCATGAAGTTTGTAAGAAAGAAACTCAATCCCAGAGTTGAAGGCATGTGAGGGTATGTAAGAAAATTGTCAGCAGCTAATCAAACTAATTTGCTTCAGTGACATCACACTGTCAATAGGAGAAGAATTTTTAAGGCATTTTTGACCAATGGCCAGCACGCTCATGTGTCAAGTCAGTGCCATCTACTTAACACTAATCATAAGTGTAGGTGGGTGTTGGTCAAATATGTGTATGCTTGTTGATATTGGCCAGCAAAACTAAAATAAGTTTATTCATTCACTGTGTGATGGCGTTGAAGCAAATGTGCTAAAATTAACAGCTGATGCTTTCTATATGTACCCCCATCACTCGAGTTATGTTTCTTTCTTACAAACTTCATGGTGCCAGTAGATTCTAAGCTGTGGATTTTTAAGGATGAAAAAAATCCTTCGTACGCCTTCTTTCAGATGAGGAAGGAAAGCAGGCTGTCCCATGTTGTAAATTTACTGCATGTAAAAATGTAAAAGAAGCCTCTGAGTTAAATTCAAAATTGCCTGAGTATTACCTTCTATCTCCGCTGGATGGTGAAAGGAGGATAGCGAAATGTGATTGGTCAGATGGAAGAGCAGGTCTGATTGCCCAATACTTGCCACATAAAGTAAGGCACTAACTAATTAAAGAGGATTTGTTCCTGTTGGATGTCATCTTATTGTGGAATTAGAGAATAACGTCTGCTTAGGAGAAATAGCTATTTTGCTTTTTTGCTTTTGCTTTTTCTCTTTCAGTAAGTAGTTTTAATGACTCTTGTTGAGTCTTTTAAGTTGTGCTCAAGGCATTTCGATCCCAGTTGTGAGCATGTGCTTTTTGAAATGGCTGGGAGTGAAATAGAGCAGGAAATTGAACACTACTTGTAGGAAATTTGTCACTGATATATATACATAAATATTTACCTGAATATAAGTCGACTGTAAATATAAGACAACCCCCCTAATTGTCCAGAGGCCGCCTGATAATTTTTATTTTTATTTTTAACTACTACTTACTATTTTGTCAAAATAAAGTTACAAATTTCTTATTGACTAGAGAATTGCATTGTTGGTGAAAACGTTACAACTTATTGCTGAATTATCATTTTCTTGTTCCTTAAAATCATTATCATGTTTTTGTGATTACCCTCATCACCTTCACATGTATCAATATTTCTTTCTTTTTTCTCCTACTTCCATGCTGCGACATCTTCTGACATTATAGGTCTCTGAAAGTTTTGCGGACTAAATGTGCATTGTTCTAAGTGTTTCTTCAGATGCCACCTAAGAAGATTGCTTTCTGTGTTGCCAAATTTTCTGTCCGTCCCATACATTTTGATGGCTGTTCAAAACACAGTTTTGCATTTGCTGAGCATTGAACCGAGATTCTGCATGCCCTTGTTGAACTCACATCATACAACAAAATCTCAGCGTTAATTTTCACATGACCTTTCATTTGATACAATGCCGTTCGTCATGAGATTCTCTCTTTAATGATCCATTCAAAAATATTGGTCTAAATTGCCCGGCAAATTCGTTTTGGATGCCGAGAATATGAATGTGAATATAATTGTGTGTTGTAGATATGTGTGATGTTTACCTACTTTGCTGTTTATTGTTATGTCAACATTTACAAGTTTCATGACATGGAGTAGAACTTAAACCTTGACCAAGAAAGCTTAATCTGTGAATATAAGGCGACCCCACATTTTTCAACTCAGATATTTTTGAAGAAACCTTGTCTAATATTCGGTTAAATACAGAATTACTATTGTGAAAACTGTAGACTTACCAGAGAGTTGTTCTTTTTGCTTGAATGATTGAAAACAGTTTCTTAACCAGAGTTTGCAAATCCATGGTAAATAACCTGATTAAAACTGACTTTTCGTAGAGTTGTTCTTCACAGATGCATTTCATTAGTCATGGGATTGATTAATCATTTAAACATTTTGTATTGGTTACCTTTTTGCCCAGTCCTAAAAGTATTTGTTAATAAAGAGTGGTATTACAATTATATTATTGTTGCATTCTCAAATGTTTCATTGAGGATTTATCCTGTTGCAGGACCCAGCCGATTTTTCTGATGCAAGTGTAAGTGAAGAAATTTCAGAATCAGGTGGGTGAACACAAAATAGTGAATCTTGAGAGTTTATTCCCAGAAGTAAAGATACTTACTTCACAATACAAAAATTTTCTGCCATTGTTTAGTTTGAAGGTTTTTTTTAGTTTTATTTGCTGTATCAAAGTTATTGCAGCATCTGAGAATTTTGACTTGCAAAAGCAAGCTAATGTGTAGAGCCTGGAAGTTTAGACATTTATGTTACCTCAAATAAGCAGGCAAAAGGACGTTTATTTTTACAAAAATAGGCTCACAAAAAATAATTTATTTTAGCTAAAATAGGGGGGCAAAAAGACAGGGACCCAATGAAACATTTAAAAGAAGTTATTGCAAAATATTCGCAATAATGAAAATTATTTAAATTTTTACTCCAACTCTAAAATTTATGTATGCAATTCATGAAAGAAACAATCTCTCTTCCAGTAATCTGTATTGCACTTGATTAACAGATGTTTTTTATTCTGCCTTGCAGACATGATTTTTCAGTTGTAATACTGAAGATTATTCTTAGTGGCACACTAAATTTTGATACAAATTCCTTGTTTCTCTTGTAACAAAGCCTCTACAAAATTCTGTTGTTCACCTGTAAATCCTGGATTAATATGTTATATTAATTAATATATTATTCCTTTTTTTTGTTCTTTGACCACATATAATCTCCAGCACTGAGAAGTGTTTTATCATAAATGTACCTAGATCTGTTCTCTAAAGTGATCGAAGACTGCACTCAAAGGTAAGATGGGTATTCTTCGTTTGCGAATGATGTTGATGAAAGAAATTAAAACATATTTTGGAGCCCAAGTTCAATAATTCGTACCTAAACTTGCAGAGAAAGAAAATTGGATAGTGCCTTCATATTGTCTAGTCTTGAAGATACATTTCCAGCTTGATGGAGATTAGTGTCTGCAGAATAAAAAAGAAAAGGAAAGAAAAAAAAAAATAAACAAAGAAAATTATAACAGAGAAGGAAGAAAAAAGTCAACATACAAAAAATAGGTATCAGAAGCTAAAATAGGCAAAGTAAGGAAAAACAAACTAACAACATCAGATGTTTAGTTAGCTAAGTGATTCCTTTAATCAAAAGTCTTAAAATTGTAACAATAATAAAAACATTTTGCCAAACTTCCAATCTCTATTAATGTGTTACGCTATCCAATATAATGTGTATTTTAGAGGGTAATTTCTATTTTTTAACCTAGTCTGATATTTTCAATACTAATAATAATTTTCAGAATTACCATTCTTCATGAAAGACTTGCATACTCTTCGTATTTGGAACATGACCCTTAATCAGTGGTGAGACATTGCAATTTTGCATGTTCATCACTAGATTTGCCCAGTGTCTGCATCTTTTTTTTGAAGCAATAGGGTGGGAATCCCAGTATTTTAGAGTGCTCTGTTTTTTTAAATGTTCGAAATCTTGTTCCTTTTTCTGTTGTGTCATGTCAGTCATCTCAAAGTCAGTTTGGATGATTGTAATTTAAGGATTGGGATAATAATTAAAGGATTGGAGTAATATTTGGTGCTGTTGATGTGCATTGAATTGAGAACTGAGAAGGTCACTGGTGTACAAATTTAAAAGAACTGTTACTAGAACCCAGTTTGTGTAACACCACTTTTCCTTATTGCTGATTTATAATTAACTTTTTGGAAGCATTGTTATTTGGGAAAAAGAATAACTTGTTAAAATTTAAATTATTAATTAGTAGTGTATATCTTTTAAGTTAATTAAAAATTGAATGCAATTAGTTTGTTAATTAAGATAAACTTTCATAATATAAGCGGCATCATTTAAAAAAAAATAAGCTTCCAAGGAATTTAGTAATCAATGGGGTGACACTAGAGGGGAACAGGCAGTGCCTATATACCTGGAGGAGAAGAAGAAGAAGAAGCTTCCAAGGGGAAAAGAAACGAGATGGTGATGATAAATTTCTAGACATAAGAATGAAAGTTTTATACATATACAATTTCTCCTGCAGTGGATTGTGAAAGAATAAGTGAGTATAAAGATAGTTTAGAGATGCTTACTGTGTCCAATCCTCTTCTCCTTTCTCTGGTTAGTTATTCGTTTCTACGAATTGACACACCAGGTAATAGAAAACTGAGATAAATTATAAGAAACATTTCAAACACTTATAATCTGCATAGGTTTCTGGGTACACTGTGGGGTGAAACCTTAGATGCAGTTATTGCTGAATTCCTAGGAAGAGTATCCAAATCACCGTATCAAACATTAGAGGGACTAAATTGAATTACTTCAAGGGACGAGACTGTAAAACGTGACTCAGGGCATAAACTGATGTCACTCCAGTGCCTCTGACAGCGAGATCCTAGGGTTCGAGTCCAGATGGTGTTTCAACACGAGCTGATCAGTTAGGCCGATTTCAGCCGCTGTCAGGAGAATTCCAGCGGTCGGATGCTCTGATCGTAGTTTTCCGTGGTTTCTCCGATCAACACGACGATTGCCGGAGCAGTACCCTAACAAACAAGCCACGGACCGCTTGCAATCTTTCCTTCCTCTTCCTTGTCCTTTCCTCCCTCTTATACAAACACCAACATGCACTATCCCGTATGTCAAGAGTCGTCAGCTTAGAACTTATCCCAGCTGGAGCGGTGCTACGCTGGTAAGTTATACCTGGTTGGGATAAATCCCAGTAAGCTGACGTAGATCGACACCGTATGTCATTAAGGAAGATCACAGTCACTGATTTGCGTCCCCTAATAGATCACGTCCACTAATTTGTAGCCACTAATCGGTTGACCCGCCCTGAATAGCCAATCAATCGAAGGACGAAACGACTCGAGTCTACGATAGCAAATAGCCCAATTTCAAATTAGTGACCTCTTCATGATTACTCGAAAATTGCTTCAAGGCCTTCTGTAAAAGTGTGTAAGAGCTGTGTAGATATATTTCCTAATTCAGTTAATTATGTCTGCAGGTCGAGAATGTGCCGCAGAGGACACCTCTAGCGATTCACAGCCTTTGGACAGAGCCGCCAACGAGCAACGTGCAATCAAAGAAACCGATCAATGCTCCATCTGCCAGAAAAGCATGTCTAAAGGACGTTTGAGTATGCACATGCGAATTCACACCGGCGAAAAACGATATGCTTGCTCTGTCTGTCAGAAGAGCTTTATAGAAAAGGGAACCTTAAAAGTGCACATGAGGAAGCACGGGGAAAAGGAGCACGTGTGTTCTGTCTGCCGGAAGTGCTTCTCTCTGAAAGGGAATTTGGTTCGACACATGCGGACCCACTCCGGAGAAAAACCTCACCAGTGTACAGTGTGTCAGAAAAGTTTCGGAGAGAGAGGCAATTTGGTTACGCACATGCAGATGCACGCCGAAGATAGGAAACCCACTCATCTCTGCTCTGTCTGCCAGAAGAGCTTTACTCGTAAAGATAGTTTAGTTTTGCACATGCGGATACACACTGGGGAGAAGCTCTATTCTTGCTCCGTGTGCCAGAAGAGCTTTGTAAACAGCAACCACTTAGTTACACACATGCGATTACACACAGGGGATAGACCCCATCGTTGCAATGTCTGCCAGAAGAGCTTCGTGAACAATCACCAGTTAGTCACGCACGTGCGGAAACACACGGGAGAAAAGCCCTTTCGTTGCTCCGTATGCGAGAAGAGCTTCAGAATCAAAGACAGTTTAGTGGTGCACATGCGCAGACACACTGGGGAGAAACCGTATCGTTGCTCGGAGTGCCAGAAAAGATTCTCGCTGAGAGCAAGTTTGGCTAGGCACACACGTATTCACAGCGGTGAAAAATCCTTTTCTTGTTCCGTCTGCCAGAAGAGCTTCAATGTAAGAGGGAATTTAGTTACACACATGCGAACTCACACAGGAGACAGACCTCACAATTGCTCTATCTGCCAGAAGAGCTTCATACAGAAAAGAAGTTTGGTGGAGCACACGCGGACCCACACAGGAGAGAGACCTCACAATTGTTCCGTGTGCCAGAAGAGCTTCATTCAAAAGAGGAGTTTGCTGGAGCACTTGCGTATCCATTCAGGAGAAAAACCTAACCACTGCTCAGTCTGTCAAAGGAGCTTCAGTACAAAAGGAAATTTAGTTGTGCACATGCGCACTCACACTGATGAGAGGCCTTTCAGTTGCTCTGTCTGCCAGAAGTCCTTCAAAACTAAATGTAATGTAATTGCTCACATGCGGATACACACTGGGGAAAAACCTTTTCATTGCCCTGTCTGCCAGAAAAGCTTCCTTAGAAGTGTAAAGTTATCCAACCACATGCAGCTTCACGCTAGGGATGCACCTTAGTGTTGCTTCGTCGGATGGGCCGAAGTTCTTCAGTTGCAAACGAGATCACGTAAGAAAGATGCAATGATCTGCCTGAAAGGCCTCCTAAAGAACGTTAATTAGTTGTGCACACACCCAGGAAAAAAACCATTGTTCCTTTATCTGCCAGAACTATTCAAAGAAAGGACTATGTTAAGCATATGCAGAACTAGGTTAGTGTCAACATTTGTTCTGGCTGCCAGAAGTGATAAGCTAGGAGGAGACATTATATATGCACCCATTAGCCAACTTCAGTAGGAATGTAGCAACCAAGGAGACGAAGAAATTAAATTTGATAAGTCAACCTGTCAATTTTTTTAAAATAATTTATTTTTTAAGTGCATCGGAATGTGCTTTTAAAGCCACATTTTGTATGGTAATAGTACCATGAACATTTCAGTTTCTCCAATATTGCGTACTAGAGATAGATGGTGGCCGACGAGGAAGAGAAAATGGAACTCTTACATTATGAGACCTTGAGAAGGAAACGCACAATGATTTAGAACCATTTTAACATGTTTTCTATTGGTTGTGCCGCCATTACATCTCACCAGGGCGAGTGGCATGCAACGACGCTAACATTCCGACAGCGACCTCTAAAAGGCGCTGCCGAATGCATGCAAAGCGCCATATACAGTCTTTAGCTTATCTTATCTCTATGAGCACTTGTTAAGGCCCATTCACAATGCAAATATAAACATAAGCATGTCGTTAACATAAAAGCTTGCAAGCTTCAAACTTTTGTGCTTATGCGTACGTAAGACATAAGAAATTAACCATTCTCAGAACGGTAACTTAAAATCGAGAATCCAAATTGGAACGAAGTCGATAGACGAATTAACGCCATGTGGGCCATGGACACAGTCGATACCTCGAAATCGATTCTCACGTCCAACCAATAGTAAACCTGAATGTCTCACAGCCAATAGAAACTTATTTTGCTTACGTTTATGTTAGGCATTGTGAATACTTCAGTCTATCGCTTATGTTAATGTTTATGTCTACGCGCTATGCTTATGTTTACGTTTGCATTGTGAATGGGCCTTCAGTGTTTTGGCAATTAGGCAACTGCGTATCTGGGCCTTGTACATCGAGACAGCAGAAGAGGAGGCGACCATCAGGACATAAGCTGCAGCAACTTTCCTGTTTCTGTGTTATTCCCATCCCAGAGCTTAGGCGGGCAGGTACGTGGCTCACACGCCCGAAGCTTTTCGCGCTTCACTGAGGCATGGGCGGGGAAACAAAACGGTCTCTTTAGGCGATTCTGTACAGTATGCTTAAGAAACAAAACTGTGATACTGAAGGTGTGGAGGGAAGCTGGCTGATTATTGATTTATTAACACCATTCTAACAATAATTATTTAATGAAAGCCAGCACAGAGAAATCAGACATATCGCGTAAAACATTACCGCTAAGGTCTTCATTATTTATTACAATAATAATGTGATATTATTATGGAATCTGATTATTAAGCAAATAAAGAAGTCTTAATAAATGTATTAAAAATACCAGTAAAATAAGTAGTAAATTAATAATTCTTGAAAATAATTAATACAAAATAATAAAATATAATTTACTTAAAATGACAAAAAACTGACCATCGAGTAAATTCTCAAGGTGACCACCATTTACCTTTGCCAAGAGGCAGGTGTTTACCAGGTGCGGATTCACGGGGAGGGAAATGACGGAAACCCCGCCTAAATATTATCAGTAACTATTCATTTTAACTTGTCACGAAACTGTCCAGCAAAAATATTTTCTGATAATCATTAAAACGAATAAAATAGTATCACGTGAGCTGAATATAGCCTGCGACGTTTTACAAAAATCTGTAATATGACACATTCGACCAAAATATTTAAAATGTCCCCTCCCAAAGCTTGTCTCTGGATCCGCCCCTGCGTTTATTCTTTTCAGTGCAGTACGTTGAAGACTAACAAGGTCAGAATAAGTCATTTTTCTGTATTCCAAATAAAATTGGCCAAATTCTCTCACTCGGAATCTGAGGGCACGCGGCCGTAAATCGCTAAAAGTGAAAGGGGCGTCCAAAGTGGTTTCAGACGGGTTGCGATTTCAGCTACAGATCCTGTACAAAGTGTGATAAATGCTGTGAATAATTTTATTGCGAAGTAATTAGCTTACATATAATTTGGTATGATCTCCAAAGTACTGTCCTTGGCTAGCGACATGCACATGTCCCAGCGTTGAATCTATGACTGGAAAGCTTGTATCAGAAGGGCTATAAGCTTATGTGTTGTAGGCCTCAATGTTGAGAATAGTGTTAAAGCATTTTTCTTGTAGCACGCTTTTTATTTTTTCTGAAAGAGAGATAAGTCGCATGGTGCTACATCTGGCAAGTAAGGCGGATGTGAACAGACATGAACAATTGCGCCCAAAACCCCGCGAATCACAAGCGACGTGTGGTACGGCGGTTTGTCGCGATGAAAAAGGAAGCCATTGACTAATTTTTCTGATTGTCCCATTTGCAAATTATCGGTTAAAATGCTTTTCACCCGCACAACTTCTTGAATAGTCATTCGTGTGTTTGAATAAACAGTTTTTGTACGTTTTCATCTGTTTTGAAGTCGAGGACACCCCCACCGTTGCTCGTCTTCTACAGATTCATTTACGCTTTTTAAATCACTCATGTAAAGGAAATTATATTTTATTATTTTGTATTAATTATTTTCAATAATTATTTACTGGTATTTTTAGTCATTTTATTAAGACCGCATTATCGCTGGCACCACATTATCGCTGTAAACTGATTTTATGATATCATGAGATTTGGCACTTTTTGGTTTTGCATCATGAAACAAAACTGTGTTAAAGCTTTGTTCAAAATCCGTGATGCGCGACGGACACCGTAAACACGACCTCATTGTAGCGGCTCTGAAAACTGATAAGACAGAACGTCTTCAAACTTTTCAACTCCTCTCTCAATAGATCAGGCTGTTGGGCATAGATGGTTAAATTGGTGCTATAAAAAATTCGTTTACCGTATTTTGTTTCACGTGTCATACAAAACGACAGAGAGCTCAGGGAATCGTTACAATAACTGTGACCACGCAGTCAAGGCCAGATTTACCTACAAGCAGTTGCTTGGGGACCCGGCGCTGCGGAAACGTGCATAACATATTTTGTAAAATAAAATATATGTAATGTAATATAAAATTTGTAGAATTTTATATAAAAAATTATTAGTTTTCATTTGTACAGAAAGTATTTGTATTAAGATGTACTGTTTAATAAATATGGAGCTATATTTACGGGGGGGCAACACAATACCTAAATGCAGTCGTGCTCGCTGTGTACTACTGGAAGATGAGGCGCCCCCCACGGCTCCGCCGATGTCGCAGGAGATGCTGAGTCCGAGGTGTGAGGTCCCTGTCAGCGAAGATACTTAACTCCCACAACAATATCAGCATCACCTTTAAAATAGCTTTTGCTTTCTTTCCCCCCGACTACGGTAATAAGATGCTTGAAGTCACTTAATCTCATTCACATGGCAAACTTCCGCTTCCCTTCAATCCCCCCTCTCTGGCTGCGATAATAAAAGATGTTTTAAGAGAACTTATTTCTCTTGGAAAGCTCCCTCTTCCCCTGAATCGCTGTCCATCTCAGTCACCGCTACTCCCATGTGACACGCCTCCCAAGAAATGTTCCCTCCCTTCTGGTCAGCTTCCAAAGGAGGCCCATCACACTATAAATATTTTGATTAAACATAGTCTGTTGACATAAATCAGCTGTTACAATGTTATCCAATCGGGAGGTTGAGCGTCAACATGGTGACGTCACTATTACATTTAAGCTCGCGATTGGATGACACTGAAACAGCTGTTGAACTATCAAAGGGCACTAAATAAATCGAAGTATAACTTAATGCTCTTTGACCTTTGAAATAATAATCTCTTCAAACAACAACAGCTGCCACTGGGAAAAGAGATAATTCCGTGGGATTTCAGTTTGATAAAAATTCAGTAATAAAATATTTCATGTTTTGCATTTTTTGTTCTCCCATTTCCATATAAGAACATGCATTAATTTACATCAACCCAAATACAGTAAAACTTATCTAGGCCGGATTCGTTTTCTTAAATTTTATTTGTTGCGTCTGAATTGTTGAGCGCGTTACGCTTGGGAGTAATCCTCCATTAATAATAGCGCTATTTCCAGGAGTAATTCTTCATTAACATTATGTCATTTAATGTCACGTCTCGTCGCAGTCAGTTGTCAAGAGGTCCTCCAGGTAGCATTTCCGACAACGCGTGTCCTACTACGCGCTCCTGCGTCCCTACCCAACGGCCAGAATCGGGAAGGCATTAGGATAGGCGTAGGGTTGAGAAGTCGTTGGGGGGGGGGGGGAAGAGAGATTTTTTTTTTTTTTTTTTTTTTTTCCCCCCCCAAAAAAAAAAATGGGGTTTCCAAATCAACCTAGAATTTTGCCCCCAGTGGGGGGGTTCCCCCTGCCAAAAATCTTTTTTTTTTTTTTTTGGAAGCAAATAAAAGGGTTTTTGGGGAAAAAAAATCCCCAGTATTTTTTTAGAAGTGCCCTCTGCGGTTTTTTTTTTAAATTGTTTTCGAAATCTTTTTATTTCCTTTTTTTTTTCGTTTTTGTTGGTCATGTCAGTCAAAACTCAAAGGTCAGTTTTTGGGGATGAATTTGTAATTTTTTCGTAAAGTGGATTGGGATAAATAATTAAAGGATTGAGTAAATATTTGGTGCGTTGATTGTGCATTGAAATTGTAGAACTGAGAGGTCACTGGTGTACAATTTAAAGAACTGTTACTAGAACCCAGTTTTGTGTAACACCACTTTTTCCTTATTCTGCTGATTTTTATAATACACTTTTTGGAAGCATTTGTTATTTGGGGAAAAAGAATAACTTGTTAAATTTGAAATATTATAATTAGTAGTGTATATCTTTAAGTTAATAAAATTGAATGCAATAGTGTTAATAAGATAAACTTTCATAATATAAGCGGCATCTTGTATAAAAAAATAAGCTTTCCAAGGAATTTAGTAATCAATGGGGTGACACTTAGAGGGGAACAGGCCAGTGCCTATTATTACTTGGAGGAGAAGAAGAAGAAGAAGCTTCAAGGGGAAAAGAAACGAATGGGTGATGATAAAATTTCTAGACATAAGATATGAAAGTTTTATTACATATACAATTTTCTCCTGCCGTTGGATTGTGAAAGAATAAGTGAGTATAAAGATAGGTGTAGAAGGAGCTTACTGTGTCCAATCCTCTCTCCTTTCTCTGGTTAGTTATTCGTTTCTACGAATTGACACACCAGGTAATTAGAACACTGAGATTAAATTATAAGAAACAGATTTCAAACACTTATAGATTGCATTAGGTTTTCTGGTACACTTGTGGGGTGAAACCTTAGATGCAGTTATTGCTGAATTCCCTAGGAAGAGTATCCAAATCACCGTATCAAACATGTAGCAGGGACTAAATTGAATTACTTCAAGGGACCGAGACCTGGGTAAAACGTGACTCAGGGCATAAACTGATGTCACTCCAGTGCTCTGACAGCGAGATCCTAGGGTTCGAGTCCAGATGGGTTTCAAACATCGACTGATCAGCTCTAGGCCCGATTTCAGCCGGCGTCAGGAGAATTCCAGCGTCGGATGTCTGATCGGTAGTTTTCCGGTGGTTTCTCGATCAAGCACGACGATTTGCCCGGAGCAGTACCCTAACAAACAACCCGGAGCCGCTTGCAATCTTTCCTTCCTCTTCCTTGTCCTTTCCCTCCCTCTATAACAAAACCGAACAGGCACTATCCGTAATGTCAAGAAGTCGTCAGCTTAGACTGTATGCCGCAGCTGGAGCGGTGCTACGCTGGTAAGTTATACTCGGACGTCTCATTGTCGTTCTGTCTGTAGTGTGTTCTGTGTAGGTGGGGTGGTGGGATAAAAACCACCGCAAGTAAGCTGACGTAATCGACACCGTATCCATTAATGCGAAGACACAGTCAACTGATTTGCGTCCCCTAATGAGGACACGTCCTATTTGTAGCCACTAATCGGTGACCCAGCCTGAATAGCAATCAATCAAGGACGAAACGACTCGAGTCTATCGATAGCAAAAGTAGCCCAATTTCAAATTAGTGACGCTCTTCTATGATTACTCAAAATTGGCTTCAAGGCCTCCCTGTAAAAAGTGTGTAAGAGCTGTGTAGATAATTTCCTAAGTTAGTTAATTATGTCCTGCAGGTCGAGAAGTGCCGCAGAGACACCTCCTAAGCGCATGTTCTGACAGCCTTTGACAGACGCCGCCAAACGAGCAACGTGCAATCAAAGAAACCGATCAAAATGCTCCATCTGCAGAAAAGCATGTCTAAAGGACGTTTGAGTGTGCACATGCCGAATTCCCACCGCGAAAAAACGATATGCTTGCTCTGGTTCTGTCAGAAGAGCTTTATAGAAAAGGGAACCTTAAAAAGTTGCACATGAGGAAGCATCGGGGAAAAGGAGCTACGTGTGTTCTTGTCTGCCGGAAGTGCTTTCTCTCTGGAAAGGGAATTTGGTTCGATCACATGCGGACCCAGCTCCGGAGAAAGCCTCAAGCCAAGTGGTAGCAGTGGTGTCAAGAAAAGTTTTCGGAGCGGAGAGGCAAATTTGGTTACGCACATGCAGATGCACGCCGAAGATAGGAAACCCACTCATCTCTGCTCTGTCTGCCATAAAGAACGAGCTTTACTCGTAAGAGATAGTTTAGTTTTGGCAACATGCGGATACACCACTGGGGAGAAACTCTATTCTTGCTCCGGTGCCAGAAGAGCTTTGTAAACAGCAACACTAGTTACACACATGCGATTACACACAGGGGATAGACCCATCGTTGCATATGTCTGCCAGAAGAGCTTCGTAACATCACCAACCGTAGTCACTGCACTGTTGCGGAAATCCACGGGAGAAAGCCCTTTCGTTGCTCCGTATGCGAGAAGAGCTTCAAGAATCAAAGACAGTTTAGTGTCACATGCGCAGATCACACTGGGGAGAAACCCGTGATCGTTGGCTCGGAGTGCAGAAAAGATTCTCCGCTGAGAGCAAGTTTTGGCTAGGCACACACGTATTCCACAGCGGGTGAAAAAACCTTTTCTTGTTCCGTCCTGGCCAGAAGAGCTTTGCAATGTTAAGAGGGAATTTAGTTACACACATGCGAACGTCGACACAGGAGACGACCCACCATTGCTTCTTATCTGCCAGAAGAGCTTCATACAGAAAAGAAGTTTTGTGGAGCACACGCGGACCACACAGGAGAGGACTTCACAATTGTCCGTGTGCCAGAAGAGCTTCATTCAAAGAGGAGTTTTGCTGGGAGCACTTGCGTATATCCAAATTCAGCGAGAAAAACCTAACCAACTGCTCAGTCTGTCAAAGGAGCTTCAGTACAAAAGGAAATTTTAGTTGTGGGCACCATGCGCACTCACACTGATGAGAGGCTTTCAGTTGCTCTGTCCTGCCATGAAGTCCTTCAAAACTAAATGTAAATGTAACTGCTCACAAGTGCGGATTCCACACTGGGGCAATACCTTTTTTCATTGCCTGTCTGCCAGAAAAGCTTTCCTAGAAGTGTAAAGTTATCCAACTCTACATGCAGCTTCACGCTAGTGGATGCACTGGTGTGCTCGTCGGATGGGTCCGAAGTTCTTAAGTTGCAAACGAGATCACGTAAGAAAGATGCAATGACTGCCTGAAGAGGCCATCCCTAAAGAACGTTAATTTAGTTGTGCACACACCAGAAAAAAACGCTATTGTTCTTTATCTGCACGAACTATTCAAAGAAAAGACTATGTTAAGCATAAGTGCAGAACTAGGTTAGTGTCAACA
The DNA here is from genome assembly GCA_017312745.1 of Gryllus bimaculatus. NCBI lineage: Eukaryota > Metazoa > Arthropoda > Insecta > Orthoptera > Gryllidae > Gryllus > Gryllus bimaculatus. The sequence goes on from BOPP01000252.1 coordinate 80,304, forward strand.
TTTGTTCTGCTGCCCAGAAGTGAATAAGCTAGGAGGAGACATTATATATGCACCCATTAGCCAACTTCAGTAGGAATGGTAGCAACCAAGGAGACGAAGAAAATAAAATTTGATAGTCTAACCTGTTCATTTTTTTAAATAATTTTATTTTTAAGTGCATCGGAATGTGCTTTTAAAGCCACATTTTGTATGGTACTAGTACCATTAACATTTAAGTTTCTCCAATATTCGCGTACAGAGACAGATTGGTGGCGCGACGAGGAAGAGAAAATGGAACTCTTACAACATTATGAGACCGCTTGAGAAAAGGAACGCACAATTCGATTTTAGAACATTTTAACATGTTTTCTTTGGTTGCCGCCATTACATCCTCACCAGGGCGCAAGTTGCATTGCAACGAGCTAACATTTCGACAGGACCTCTAAAAGGCGCTCCCGATGCATGCAAAGCGCCATAGTACAGTCCTTTAAAGCTTATCTTATCTTAATTCTTTATTATTTAAGTTGATTTTTAAATTCTCTAGAGCACTTGTAAGGCCCATTCACAAATGCAATACTAACATAAAGCAGTCGTTAACATAAAAGCTTGCCAAGCTTCAATTTGTGCTTATGCGTACGTAAGCATAAGAAATTAACCATTCTCAGAAACGGAACTTAAAAATCGGAGAATCCAAATTGGAACGAAAGTCGATAGACGAATTAACGCCCATGTGGGCCATGGACACAGTCGATACCTCGAAATCGATTCTCAGCGTCAACGCATGTAACACCCTGAATGTTCACAGCCATAGAAACTTATTTGCTTACGTTTATGTTAGGCTATCTGTGAAAACCTTCAGTCTATCGCTTATGTATTGTTTATGTCTACTGCGATATGCTTATGTTTACGTTTCGCATTGTGGAATGGGCCTTACAGTCGTTTTGGCATTAGGCAACTGCGTATCTGTGCTTTGTACATCGAGACAGCAAGAAAAGAGGAAGGCGACCATCAGGAGCATCAAGCTGCAGCAACTTTCCCCTGTTTCTGTGTTATTCCCATCCCCATGACTTAGGGCGGGCAGGTACGCGGCTCACACGCCGCGAAAGCTTTTCCGCGCTTCACTGAGGCATGGGGGAAACAAAAACGGCTCTTTTAAGGCGATTTGTACAGTAATGCTTAAGACAAAACTTGTATAACTGGGGAAGGTGTGGAGGAAGTGGCTTGATCTGATTTATTAACCCATTCTAAAATAATTATTTAATGAAAGCCACACATGAGAATATCAGACATACGCGAAAACATTACCGCTAAGGTCTTCATTTTATTACAATAAATAATGTGAAATATTATTATGGAATCTGATTATTAAGCAAATAAATGAAGTCTTAAATAAATTGTTATTAAAAATACCAGTAAAATAAGTAGTAATTAAATATTATTGAAAATAATAATTACAAAATAAGTAGAAGATAATTTTACTTAAAATGACAAAAAACTGACCATCGAGTAAATTCTCAGGTGACACCATTTACCTTTGCAGAGGCAGGTGTTTACCAGTTGCGGATTCACGGGGAGGGAAATGACGGAAACCCCGCCTAAATTATAAATCAGTAACTATTCATTTTAACTTGTCACGAACACTGTCCAGCAAAATATTTTCTGAAATAATTCATTAAAACGATAAAATAGTATCACATGAGCTGAATATAGCCTGCGACGGTTTACAGAAAATCTGTAATATGACACATTCGACACCAAAATCATTTAAAATGTCCCTCCCAAAACTTGTCTCTGGATTCCGCCCTGCGTTATTCTTTCAGTGGCAGTAACGTTGAAGAACTAACAAGGTCAGATAAGTCATTTTTCTTTATTCCAAATAACAAATTGGCCAATTCTTCACTACCGGAATCTGAGGGCACGCGGAGCCGTAAATCGCTAAAAGTGAAAGGGTGCGTCCAGTGGTTTTCAGACGGGTTGCGATTTCAAGCTACAGATCTGTACAAAGTGTGATAAGAAATACTGGTGAATATTTTATTGCGAAGTAATCTACAAGGGAGTTCAAATATGACGCGGGACTGGGATTTTTTTTATGTAAAGTTTATTAGCAAAATTTATTTGTACATGTCATTCTTCAATAGTACTCCCTCCAAGATTCCTATACATTTTTCCAACGGTTCTGGAGCATCCATAATGCCCCTTTCATAAACAGTCTTTGTGTCGGCATATTCCCAAACTCCCGAACACTGTGGATGACTGCGTCCCATTATCCGCAAAATCGCATTGCCTTGCAAATGTTGATTTAAGCTGTCCAAACAGGGTAAACAATCACTCGGGGCCAAAATCTGGACTGTACGAGGATGTGGTAGACAGGTCCCACCACTTCAATTTGGCTGATCGTTGCCATGGTTGTTTAGCAGTAGAGGCCGGCATTGTCTTGAAGGAATGCTACCCGTTTCCCACCTCTCTTTCCGTTGGATCGGATCTTTTTTGATTTCTGTTTCCAAAAGTGCTGAATAATAAGCTGCATTGATGGTGTTAGCTTCTGTAAGAAAGTATACATGGATAACACCTTCCCAGTCCGGCAAAAAAATGTTGCCAATCACTTTTCCCACGCCGAACGATCTGTCCGCCGCTTCTTGGTTTTGGAGAAGATGCGTGTGCCATTCAGTTATGCCTGCTGGGACTCAGGAAATAAAGTAGTGAACCACGTTTCATCAGTGATTACCATAGACCTTCAAAAATGCATCTCCTTCATCTTTTAAACGTCGCATTAGAAGAACACTGGGCGAGATTTCTGCGCGATCAATTTTGTTCTCGGTCCGTAAAGTGCGTGGAACACCACCTAGCATTCACTTTTTTTCTTTATAATTTTAGGTGTTTTTTTTATCATGTCTTCTACACTAGCCCACACTGATGCAATTAACTGATGCTACTTCTTTGATAGTGATGCGCCTGTTCTCACAATAACCGCATTAACACGATCAAATGTTGTTGGGTTATGGAAGTTCACGCGGGCCGACGATTTATGAGGTTCATTCTCAACGCGCTCTCGTCCCTCTCTGAACCTTACAACCATTCAAACACACGGGTCCGTGAGAGGGCATCTTCCTGTACTGTTTTGAGTCTCTGCAAATTTCGCCGACGGTTGAACTTTTTCTCCACGAGAAATTTTATGATATGCCCTTTGTTCCACGCACCGCGGCACTTTTGTTCACTATGCGTTCTATGAGACCCAGACATCGACTGAACAGGTTTCTTAACCCTGCAAGGAGGAGTGGGGGGTTGTGGCTAGACATCTCACTCAAGGCGGCGCATTAAATGCGCAATGGCGGTATTTGAAAAAAATCGTCCCGTCATATTTGAACCCCGCTTGGTAGCTTACATATAATTTGGTATAATCTCGCAAGTACTGTCTTGGTAGCGACATGCACATGTCCCACGGTTGAATCTATGACTGAAAGCTTGTATCAGAAGGGCTCATAAACTATGTGTTGTAGCCTGCAATGTTGAGAATAGTGTTAAAGCATTTTTCTTGTAGCACGCTTTTATTTTTCTGCAAAGAGAGAGAAGTCGCATGGTGCTACATTGCAAGTAAGGCGGATGTGAAACACCTGACAATAGCGCCCAAACAACCGCGAAATCCACAAGCGACGTGTGGGTACGCGCGGTTTGTCCGCGATGAAAAAGGAAGCCATTGACTAATTTCTGATTGTCCCATTTGCAAAAATTATCGGTTAAAATGCTTTTCACCCCAACAACTTCTTGAATAGTCATTCGTGTGTTTGAAATAAACAGTTTTTTGTAACGTTTCATCTGTTTTGAAGTCGAGGACACCCGCCAACCGTTGCTCGTCTTCTACAGATTTCATTTACCGCTTTTTAAATCACTGCATGTAAGGAAATTAATTTTTTATTATTTGTATTAAATATTTCCAATAATTATTTACTGGTATTTTTTCAAAGTCATTTTTTTATTAAGACCGGCATTAATCGCTGGCACCCACATTATGGCGCTGTAAAACTGATTTTTATCAATGAGATTTGGCACTTTTTGGTTTTGCATCATGAAACAAAACTGTGGTTAAAGCTTTGTTTCAAAATCCGTGATGCGCGACGGACACCGTAACACGACTCATGTAGCGGCTCCTGAAAACTGATAAGAACAGAACGTCTTCAAACGTTTTCAACCTCCTCTCTCAATAGATCAGGCTTTTGGGCATAGATGGTTAAGATTGGTGCTATAAAAAATTCGTTTTACCGTATTTTGTTTTCTCACGTGTCATAACAAAACGACGGAGAGCTCAAGGGAATCGTTAGCACATAACTGTGACCTACGCAGTCAAGGCGGCAGATTTACCTACAAGCAGGTTGCCTGTTGGGGACCCGGCGCTGCGGAAACTGCATAACATATTTTGTAAAATAAAATCATATTGTAATGTAATGTAAAAATTTTGTAGAATTTTTATAAAAAATTAATTAGTTTTATTGTAAGCAAGTATTTGTATTACGATTACTGTTTTAATACAATATGCGAGCTATATTTTACGGGGGGCAACCACAATACCTAAATGCAGTCGTGCTCAGCTGGTGTACTACTGGAAGATGAGGCGCCCCCCACGGCTCCAGGCCGATGTCGCAGGCAGATGCTGACGTCCGAGGTGTGAGGTCCCTGTCAGCGAAGATACTTAACTCCACAACAATCATCAGCATTCAACCTTTAAAATAGCTTTGCTTTCTTTCCCCCGACTACGGTAATAAGATGCTTGAAGTCACTTAATCTCATTCACATGGAACACTCCAACGCTTCCTTCAATGCCCCCCCTCTGGCGCGATTATAAAAGATGTTTTATGAGAACTTATTTCTCTTGGAAAGCTCCCTCTTCCCCTGAATCGCTGTGCCTATTCAGTCACCGCTAACTCCCATGTGACACGGCCTCCCCAAGAATGTTCCTCCCCGCTTTTTCCGGGGGGGTCAGCCCCCCCGCCCCCCGCTTCCAAAGGAGGCCCATCACATACTATAAATATTTGATTAAACATAGTCTGTTGAACAAGACAATCATGCTTGTTAAGTGTTATCTCAAATCGGACGGTTGGAGCGTCAACAGTGGTGCCCGTCACTAATTACATTTAAGCTCGCGATTGGATGAACAACTGAAACAAGCTGGTTGAATCTATCAAAGGGCACTAAATAATCGAAGTATAACTTTAATTGCTCTTTGACCTTTGAAATAATAATCTCTTTACAACAACAGCTGCCACTTGGAAACAGAGATAATTCGTGGGATTTCAGTTTGAATAAAATTTCAGTAATAAAATATTTCATGTTTTGCATTTTTTGTTCTCACCATTTCCCATATAAGAACATGCATTATTTACATGCAACCCAAATACAGTAAAAACTTATCTAGGCCGGATTCGTTTTTCTAAATTTTTATTTGTTGCGTCTGAATTGTTGAGCGCGGTTAGTAATGGGTGCTGGGAGTAATGCCTCCATTAATAATGAGCGCTATTTCAGGAGTAATTCTTCATTAACATTTGTCATTTATGTCACGGTCCCCGTCGCAAGTCAGTTGTCAAGAGGACCTCCAGTAGCATTTCCGACAAGCGTCTCCTACTACGCGCTCCTGCGTCCACCCAACGCCAGAATCGGGAAGGCATTATGATAGGCGGTAGGGTTGAGAAGTCGTTGGGGGGGGGTCATATTTTTTTCGCGTCCTTGTACAGATTTTCAGTTTTATTCAGGTTTTTCAAATAAAAACGTAAATTCAGAAACGCAATCGGTTTTCAATAGTTCTA
>BOPP01000252.1:92094-111716 GCA_017312745.1 Gryllus bimaculatus
AAAACACCAAATTCGAGATGCCAGTATTAGCAAACTATAGGACTGAACAATGGTGATGGTCACGGATATAGGATTAAACAATTCCAAAGCATGAGGACTGTCAAGAACGTCGATGTGTTTACTTTTAGCGTTGCCACTTTGCGAAGACACGACGAAAAGCGTAGCTAAGCCCGCACCGTGCTAGAATTCCCAGCAGAGCGGAGTGGTGAAAACGCCGTTTGCGTCAAGTTACACGTTCAAAATTTGTAGCGAAGCCTTGTAACAAAGACTAGAGCGCCGATCAAGCCGGCACAACGTGTGAGCGATGGGATCCGCGAGCCGCTTAATGTACAAAGCGTCACACGCTCTACTGCGCCTAGAGCGCCAAGCGTAGATACAGAACATGGAGATGAATCACAATTTGTCTGACTTACGCTTCGGCTATTGTTGCTAAGTGCTTAGAAGCCGACTGCGTAGGATGACTGGCTTGAAACGACAAACTTTATCTTTAGATCAAGGAATCTTCGCGTACATAAAGCAACTCACCATAAAGTTCGAACCATCGTACATCAGACGAGAATCGCAATCTCAGGCATCACGATTTATAAATGCTTGCGCTTTTGTAAAGCAAAACTAATCAACCGGTGTCGAAGTGAGCCTGATACGTTGAAAGCGGGTGTGTAGACGCATTTGTAGTTGCTTGATAACAATCTGATTTGTCTACGAGCTTAATAATCTTGTAGTACACGTAGATAATAGGTACTGCTCAGCGCATCCAACTGACTGCCTCGCCATGCCTCGCTGCCAATTAGACGTGAGGCCGTTTTTGTTCGCAGTTGCAACTCACGATGCGCATAGCTGGCAGCAGATTGAGCCTTTGGTGTGATGTCGCTTTGGATGTAAATGTAGCTTCACTATGCGGCAAGTTTAGTTGAAACCTCTCCCTTTGTAACACTTGTAGATGTTGGTAGGAGCTAAGGAAGAGAATAAGGGTGAAGTCTACTATTCATCTGACTCTGTTTAGCACATGGAGAAAGAAATACATACTTGCGTTCTTTACCATAACAATAGAAGTTGTCCTATAACTCTGAAAACAAAATGTCCAGATTTGTTGTTCATTTGTATCCGTTGCGCGAGTTTTTTAAAACGTCTTCTTCGGGTATGTGAGATTTATTTATCTTTAACTTTTACTCATCTTTCAACTATTTATAGTTAAAATGATGGGAAGGGATTCTTGAACTCTAGAAAATGTGCGCAGATTATCTTCTCCCAATGTCATATACCTTTTTTACTGCTTTTTTTTTCTTTTCTTTTTCTTCCCCCCCCCCTCTGGATTAAATAAATCTAATCATTTTCCATACACACAAAATTTAAAGTATTTACATATTATTAATAAATAAGATGCTAAGTACAACAATATTTTTACTTTCTCTTATGTATAGACTAGAGTAATAAAGCAAAAATTGGAGTCAATATTTTGATGGAAATTCACATTTTGAGGGAGTAGTGATGCCAAAAAAGAGTGTATTTTGCCCGTCCATCTCTGAACAACACTAGCTTTGAAACTATACCCAGAATTTTCACCAAAATTAATATTTCCTAATTGATATGACTGATGTGATCCCTTACATTAAAAATTGTTCTTTTAATTTTTGGGTATGTAACTTGTAGCCTTTATGATATTTGCAAATTTTCTCAATTTCCTTTTCATATCTGAACTTTTATTCTTGGGAATTTTGATCTTTTGTTCAGATGGAAACTTCTGTGGAAGATCAGTGGCATCCTGTGCAGATAAAGGAGGAGCCACAAGAAGGACAAGACATTGATGAGAATGGACTACAAGAGGAAAAAAAGGAGCCATTTACAAATCTGGAGGAGGTGGAGGAGCAACAAGAAGGAACAGGGGAAAATGAGGAGGTAAGAATATTACAAATTTTATACTGCTAATGTATAAAAAAATTTTTTTTTGTATTTCTTTTGTGATCTTAATTTTTGGCACATTTTAGTCAAGTTTTGTGTGATACAATATGTCTAAACAAAGTTAATTAATAGTGGTAGTTAAGTACTTAGTAATGGCTATTTTCTCAATTTGCCACATAATTTAATTTACAATTTAAAATTACATTCACCTTCCTTTCCTCTTTATCCCTTTCAGTTTGGGCAAATGTCTTTTCCAATTGTCTGTTCTTGAAAGGGAGGGCATATTGTTACATTCCAAATTATTTTATTACCTAAGATTGTGTAAAATTTAGCTTTGTTTATATATGGATGATCTGAATGGATAGCAGGGTCCATGAATGGAGATTCATAATTTCCAATTTTGTTTAAAGGTAATGATGATTAGCTTGTCTTGGGTGAATGATCTAGGTGTGTTTCTGATCGGAGCAAAAATATGATGGTCAATTTCTCTAGATTATTGGTAGTGCATGCTGTAACCAAACATAGGTTTCTCACACTTTCCAAAGATAGATTTCTTCCAATTTAAGGAATTTAGATGATTAGCATTTTTATTATTTTATGTTCTAACAATATTTTGTCTTACTTTTAAGAAACATCTTGTATATCAATTTTACATTGTGGCTCTCCTTACTCTCCATTTTCTGGTTAATTTTTACAAAACATTTGTATTGCATACACTTTGAGTTTACATTTAATTTTCAACTAAAGTGACTGTATTTGAAAGATAAGAAAAAAAGTTGTTTAATTCAAAACTATATAGAAATGTACTGTGTAAATAGTTTATTATGTAACTAGTTTAACATTAAGTGAAGTCATAGGCTTCTGCGGCAAGAGTCATGCAAATTATCTTGAAATCCCGGAGCCTTCCCAGACCTGCCATGAGGAAGACCAAAAAAAGATGGTCAAAGTGTTGAATCACAGCCTTCAATGCTGCAACACCTGAGCAGAGATCCAAAATCATTAGTTTAATATTAAGCTTTATTGCAGAAGTACATGTTTTGAAAACTAATGTTGTTAGGAGTATTGTGTTAATTGAATTAATGCAATAAAACAGCTTACATTATCAACTAGTTCCATGTATTAAATTTTTGTGTAACAGCACTACAAGAGAATCAAAGTTAATTTTTGGAAAAAATTGCATTATGACTTCATATGGATTTGATAATTGTACAAAAAAAACAACAACAGTGGATGGCTGTGTGGTTTACCGCCACCTCCCCATGATTTGCTAGTTGTGGTTGGCTGAATGTGTGATGATGTAACATTTCATGCAATGAATGGCCAATGTCATTATCTGAACCGTTAAATGCCATTTTATGTATGTTTTCTTGCAGTGAAAATGTTTTTTTTCATTGCTGGTATACCAAATTGCATTCAAATGCATGAATGAATTTCAGGAATATCCTTGTAACAATGATAAATTTTGTTTAATTAAAAATTTACAGGAGGAGGTGAAGAGACCTGTTGCTGTGTATCTTCCAGTGAAAGTGGAACTGGAGCAAGAAGAAGAAGAGGAAGATGAGGTGAGCTGGTGAATCAAATATTAAAAACTGATACTACAGAGTGGCACTGACTTTCTCACACTACTTAGTTTTCTAGTCTCTGAAGTCAATTATAGCGTTTTGATATTCCCTCTCACCCTCTTCCCAGCTGCTACCTACCGACACCAAAGCAACATTTTTTCACATTTTCTCAATTTTTTGGTCCCCTAATAGTAGAATTGATGTATAGCTTTAAGAACATTACAGAGGAGTAAAACATAGATATTTAGGAAAATTTTCATTGAACGTTTTGAAGCCATTCTTTAGAAGATGTTTGAGTAATTTTGAAAGTGTACAATTTTGAGCTCATTTTGACAGAAAAGTTGTGAGTTTTTGAAAAACTTCACCAAAAATCTTTTCAAGTATTTCTATTGACAAATGCCGTAATGTATAGAAAAGGTCTGTAATATTAACAATGTGAGAGATATTTTTAAAAATTGCCTGTGTGTAGTTTTTGAAAAATCAAAAGAATACATCAAAATGGTGTGTATATGTTATGTAATTCAGTGTATTTAGCACTATCCTTACAAAAAGGTTAAAGAGAAACTTGGAGCCAACTTTTAAGAAAATGTTTCAGCGTTTCTGAAAAGGTGCCCATTTTCACTGAAAACTTGTCAGTTTCTGAGAAAAACTTCATAACAACTTAACAAAAATATGTATTATATATGTAAATATTAACAATTTGAGAAAGATTTAAAAAAAAATATTTGTGTAATTTTTTAAATATCTAAAAAATGAATTATAAAAATGTGTTTATGTTGTGTTATTCAGAGCGAGTAACACTATCCTTTCAAAAAGTTTTCTTTAAAAAAATTTAGAGCCTTTTTGAGAATATCTTGTTTTTGACATAGTCTTTATTTCACACAAAACTACTCAAACTATTCACATTTTGAAAAAACTTATTTGAATTCAATTAAGGGTCTAATTTTGAAGAACAGATTTCATTCAGAGGAAAAATCTCAAATTTCAATATTATATTTGGAGGAAAATGCCGAAAAAATGTTGAACTGTTGCAATTTTTGAAAATTTAAATATTTCAATAAACTTGAGACGTGTACCACTTCATTAAGCATCCCATAATAAATGATTTTAATAAAATTGTTTAAAAAATTAATAAAATTTTAATAAAAACAACTTGAAGCAATTTTTGAGAAAAATTTAAAAATGTGCTTGAGACATCGTATAAAATCCTGTCTTGTCCTTTGGCTCGACAGCCCGATGCGGACCTATGCCGATCAATGGTGGCCCAGCTTCTCAGCCATCGGATAAGGGGTTCGTGTGGTTAGCAGGAAGGCATACCTCCACTGCGAATACTAGTCTTCATAATCATAGGCGGGATTCAGGAGGGGCAAGGGAGGCAAACTGCCCCCTCAAAGTCGGGAAAAATAAAAATAAATATATATTTTGACATTTCATTTCATGGATCTTCAAATTTATATTATAAAAGATGTACTTTTTTTCTGTAGTTTGAGAAACAAAATGAATCCCTAATTGTAAGTAATCGTGAGTGTGCATGAGGGTGTGTGCGGATCTCTTACTCATGGTTAGACCACTTCTCATGCACCAAGCGAAACGTATTAGGTGTCAAAACATAGTTGTAGATTTTGGGACAGAATTTTCAGGACTTTTGAAAATTATCGTATTAGAGAAAAACACTAAAGAACAGCTTACAGGTGATATTTTATGTGCATTTATGTTTGTATTAACAAAAGAATGTTCAAAATGGGAGCTGTACTAAATTGTAACTATTCGCATCATATATACCTGCCATACCCTTATGTAATAGTCTGAAAGCATATTTTATTTTAATGTACCTTATTGTTTAGAATTGCAAGGATTGTCCGTATATTATGATTTTAAAAAATTCTTTCTATTACAAATTTGTTGAATATTTCAAAAGCTGAAAAATGGGTGCTTCTCATGAAACGTTTTGTGGGTAGGCGATGTAATAAAAACCATGTGTTTTTCAGCATTACTTGTGGGAGCGTAGACAGCAAAGGGAAAACTTTAGGCTGCTGTCCATGTTAAATCATTTTCTTTAAGGGATCTGGAAAGAAAAAATTTGTCAATGTAACAGATTCAAAAAAGTCATCAATTGACTAATACTTCTGTGATCCGGCAGTTATAGCGTGTACATAATAATGTTTTTGTGGTAGTAGAAATTATTTTCTTATTTTTAATATTTTTTTCAATCAGATAAAATAAGTGTGAAGTTGATGGAAAAAAAACACACCAAAAACACCTTTCTGGCTGTAGAAGGGTGTGGGTGATGGGACAGGGGCCAAGAAATCTTTCAAAACTATTATGTTTATGTTAGAATTATAGTGTAACCACTACCATTTGGTTTAGGGGAACTTTTAACATCTTATGAGGGGAGATCCTTTGCTACTCCAATAAAATATCCGAAATCCTGCCTCTATTCATTTAAAGGGGGAGCTTTCTCATTGCCGCAGAGCAATAGATACTGGGACATTTGTAAGGAAAGCGCACAGTCATAATTTTGCCTCGGCCGCAATCGAACCCAGAGTTGCACCGTGGAAAGTGAGCATGTTAACCAACCAGCCACCGTGAGCCCTTTCATATAAAGTATCCCAAAAAATTACATCAGTTTCAAAAAGGATCCTTGAACAATGCTAGCAGCTGAACTGTAGGCAGGATTTTCACCAAAACTGACGTTTCGTGGCTGATCTGGCTAATGTCGCAGCCCTTTGAATTAGGAATAGACGTTTTTGTTTTGGTGGTTATACTTTTCATGAAGCTCAATGACATTTACAGAATTTTTTAAAAAAAGGCTCAAAATGTTTTCTTTCATTTTTTTAAGGTAGAGCAAAGTAAAAATAAAATTGGTCTAATTTTTGTTTAACTCTCAGAATTTGCAAAACAATAATTTTACATTTTTTCAAAATATGTGTTTTTTTTGTGTAATTTTATGTGAAATAATGGCAGTTTTTGAAATAAAATTTTCTCATAAATATTTCAAATTTTGAAACTGGTGCAATGTTCATTAAACCCTGAATTGTTGAACAGTTCAAAAGTTAAAATTTGTTCATCACTTTCCTACAACTACAATATTTAAGATAAATATTTTTTTCTTAATAAAATTTGTTCTTTAAAATTAGATCTTTAAATAATGTCATACACAATTTAGTTTTGCATAAATTTCCATGAAATAATGGCAATTTAGAGGAATAAGTAAATAAGTTTTTTTTTAATTGACTCCAATTTTTGTCTTTAATATTCTTCTCAAATACACACAAAGAACGCTTGATTAAAATAGCACAGATCTCATTTCCTTGATCTCTCCCTATTTTTAATAATTGCAACAGTTTAAAATTTTGCAGACCCTCTCATACATGTACAATATTAAATATTGTGGTAAAAAAAAAAAGGAGAGAGAGAGAGAGAAGACTGAATAATGTGAATGCTGTGCTAAACCTATGTCCCTAAGTTTGAATCTCAGTATGGGAAAAAAAAATTTGTTGGTTGGAAACACTCTTCAATGAGTTATTTTATACAGCCTTGTCTTGTATCAAATCTTTCAGTGATTTAATGATGTATACGATGCCAATTTTTGCATAAATACAAGTTGATATTTAAGAAAGTGATTATGGTGGATTTCCATTTGCAGGAAGAAGTAGCTCCTGTTGCAGTGTTCCTTATGAGCAAAGAGGAGCCAAAAGAAGAGGATGAGGAGGAAGTTGAGGTGAGAGAAGAAATGTGACTGTTTGAGTTTCTTATCTATTGCAGATTTTTCTGCTATATTTAAAATTGATGCAAGTCTTCTAAGATAATTTAGAATTTTGTAGAGACTGGAAGGCTTTGAGTGAAAAAGATGTAGAAGGCTTTGAGAGACCGTTCGGAAATGAATTAATTTGTTTTTCGTTTACTTGAACTACTACATATGGGCAGGTTCAGAGTAATGGTGTAAACGTGATGGATGTAATGGTGTAATGGTGTAAATTTCTTTGAAATAAATGTAATTTGTTTCCGTTGCTTGTCATCTTATGCTGAAATGAAAAAATAATTTAGTTTGATATTTAATTTACCTTATTTTTTATTGTCTGCCAAATAAACCTAAGACACGATTTAATCACACCTTGCACATTTATTTAACTGTTTCATTATACACAGGATTTCTTTCAGAAATCTCATATAATGATGATCTTGCAGTACCTGAAGACGGAGAGGAAACATTGTGCTATACAATAAATTTGAAGTGTATAATGAAAGAAAGTGAAGTTAAATTAATATGCAATATGTGTGATTAAAACGCACCTCAAGTTTATTTGGCTGTCAATAAAAAATACGGAGCCTTAAGTATCAAACTTAATTGTTAATAATAGTCTTCACCATGGGTTTGTCACTGTTCATAGAAGTTGTAATGACTGGCTAAGTATTTTTTGGAACCAGTTGTGGGCAAATGCTTGTCCAAACTGCCAGGAATTAAGTACCTCAGAGAAATTTACAAAGTGAATGTAGTCAATCAAAATAATAGATTTTCAGTGAGCGACATGCTTGTGACACAGAATGAACCCAGTTACCTTACTAGTCTTTGGAAATGTATCCTTTTCCATATCTATGTTTAATAATCTGATAAAAAAAATATGAAAGTTTGCAACTAATCTGGAACTTGACATCGGGAGTTCTAAATGAACTGAAGTAGTTCATTAGTTATCTATAAAAATGGTTTATTATGCTATTACACAATGTGAGCGAATAGTTTTTAAAAAGATGTAGAACTACAATTATATTATTTTTGTTATATTATTTTATTATATTATTTGCATTTAAAAATTTTTATATTTCCCTGTTACAGGGCCCTTCAGGTTTTTCTGATGCGTCTGAAAAAAAAGAAGAAATTTCAGAATCATCAGGTTAGTGAAATGTATCTTGAGAATTCATGCCTAGAAATGGAATATATTTTAAACTACAAATAATATATAAACTGTTTTATTTTCTCTATTTAAAACTAGTCTTATTTGCTCTAACTAACTTGACTAACATTATTAAAATGTTCAAGTATTTTGATTTAATAATCAAACTGTGTGTGTAAAGTAATGTGGATTTTGAAGATTAATTTCTGTTTCCAGCTTAGGCTGAAATTTTAACCCTTTGACTCCTCTGGATGTGTTGATGCACAGGTCTTTTGATTAGATTTTTCTTCTTCAAAACCACGTTTTTGTAGTACAGTCAGGTAGTAAAGAGATCAAGTTTTGGCAAATTTGGAAAAAATTGAAATGTGTAGATTTCACTATTCATTGAAACAAATGAGAATATCACATTGCAAATATTAATAAAAAGTAATTTAAAAATGGAATAAATTGAATGTAGTTATTTTTTGATAATGTGCCAATAAGCAAATTGTAATGCTTCAACACACAAGTAAACACTCATGTCCAAGATGGGATTAGAGAATGTGATCTTTCAAATTGAGCCTACTAAGGTGCAGTGTTTTTGTGAGAAAAGGTGCATTTTGTCACATCTCATGGTGTAACAGTTCGCAGGTTCAAGCCTGATCTAAGCTGAGGATTTTTAAGAGAAAAAAGTCCTTTGTATAGGAAGCAGAGCCAGCTGCTCATGTTGTAGTTTTACTGCAGGTATAAGATTCTCAAGCCTAAAGAAGGGTCTGAGCAAAATTCAAATTGCTGGTGTAATTGAATAGAATATGTGAGATGACAAATCAGTGTGACCGTACTTTGGAGTTTTTCCGTATTCTCCAAAACTTTCTTGAAGTTGAATGCTATATAATGGTGACATATTCCAGAATTGATAAATTTGTATTCAATATGATTGTTGTCTGAGATACATAAGAGTTGCCTGTTCCAGCAACTAGGTGTCCAAACATTTCTACAGTCTGTCAAACATTTCTGGCAGCATTCTTTTATTGTGCACCTATCTCAGAGGTGGATAATTCAGAACCTTTTCTTGAAATCCCACTTAATGGTGCCTAAATGCCTAACCGTAATTGTGTTTACTTGCACTTCGGCTCCCCTAAACAAAGTTGCATATAATACATACATTTCATAGAAAGTTTGTTTTGTGTGGTGAAAGGCTAGTGTTTAATTACTTCTGTGGAGACTGTTGTGTTGCTCTGAATCCATTTTAAGGCCTGACCAGTGATCACTTGTATGGAGTAATTATAAGGACCATCATGAATATTTCACATATTTTTCTATATAATTTGTATTACATATTTATAAAAAGTAAATACATATATACAGTTTTCCCCCATACTAAAATTACGAAATACAAAAATTAAATTTAGTATTAATGAAATGAAATTGTGTTCTAACGAAATTTTTTTAAAATTATGGCAGTTTATATGTTCTACAAAAACGATTTGGCTCAATTATTATCTAACCCTTGGATTTGATCTTAATAGAAATGTAATCCACAATCACTTCTTTTCAAACCAGTTGTAAATTCTAAAAGTTTCCGCCAGGATTCCCATCATTTCTGAAAGAGAACTCTCTTAGACTCTTCTAAATGGGTCCTTAGATATACAGAAGAGCCATTATAAACATTGGTAATTGGGACTGATAGTACCTCGGATTAGGAAAAAACTCAGATTACACGGAATGAAGCACACACCTCCACCAAAGAGGGAAGTTTGAACTACAACGTAAAAGAAGGTCAAACTTTAATACATACTCTTAAAGTTACAGATACAAACATACATTAAGTTTCAAATTACAGTAGGTCTACTGTACTAATGCACTGTACAATGAATAAAACCGCTCATGTGTGAAGTGGTCACAGCAATTTAGCACTGGCACTGATTGCCGCACATTTGACCTTTGATGTTGTGTTGCCAACCCGTGAAGATCCAGTTTGCCTGTTTGGGGGCACATGTGTTTTTCTATTTTTCTTTTCTTTTTTCTAATTTTCTTTCCATCTCAGATTAGCGAAATGCAGATTACCGCAACTCTACTGTATTACCTAATTCAGTGAATTATGTCTGCAGGTCGAGAGTTTACTGTGGAAGGCACCTCCAGTGATTTGCAGACATTGATGAGAAGTACCATTGGGCAACATTCAAGAGAAGAAACACACCATTGCTCCATCTGCCAGAAAAGCATATCGAAAGAACGTTGGACTGGGCATATGAAAATTCACTCTGGCGAAAAAAAGTATGAGTGCTCTGTCTGTCAAAAGAGGTTTAGTGAGAAAGTGACTTTAGATGTTCATATGAGGATCCACACCATGGAAAAGAGACATGTTTGTTCTGTCTGCCAGACCAGCTTCACTCAGAGTGGAAGTTTAGCCAGACATATGCGGATTCACACTGGGGAAAGACCTTATGAATGTTCCATCTGTGAGAGAAATTTCTATAACAAAAGCAATTTAAATACGCACATGCTGAGTCACACCGGGGAGAAAAAACACCATTGCTCTGTCTGTCAGAGGAGCTTCTCACTAAAAAAAAATTTAGTTAAGCACACCCTTGTTCACACAGGGGAAAGACCCTATCCGTGCTCAGTCTGCGGGAAAGGCTTCATACAAAGAGGAAGTTTGGTGGAGCACATGCGGACACATACTGGGGAAATTTCAATTCATAATTGTTCCATATGCCAAAAGAGCTTCACTCAGAGGGGGAATTTAAATGTACATATGCTGACTCACACAGGAGAGAGACCTCATAGTTGCTCCATCTGCCACAAGAGCTTCAATCAGGGAGGAAATTTAGTTAGACACATGCGGACTCACACAGGAGAGAAACCTCACACTTGCTCCATCTGCCAGAAGAGCTTCAATCGAAGAGGACATTTTGAGTTGCACATGCAAACCCACACAAGTTATACTTCAATTTATCCATAGTGTCCTTTGACTGGTCATTAGCTGTTATGTGTTATACGATCAAGAGCTGTGTCAAGCTCCCGATTGGATTTACATCAAAGGACATTGTGTTTAATTCGAAGTATTGAGACCTCACGGTTGTGAGAAGGGCATCCAAAATGGTGGCTTTGGTGGTATAACAGCATACAAGACTGTTATACCCATTTTTGCAGGTTTAAACCTGATCAAAGCTGTTTATTTTTAAAGGCAAAAAAGTCCTTTGTTCGCCTTTCTTTAGAGGGTTTCCCATGCTGTAGATTTACAGCATCTAAAAGATCCTAAAGCCTAAATAAGCTTTTGAGCAAAATTAAAATCACCATTTTGTTACCCAAGTGATACCTCCTTTCTCTGCTAGATGGTGAAAGGAGCGTGGCAATGTCAGATGGAAGAGTAGGCATGGTAAAATTGGAAAACATCACATGAATTCAGTTGAATTGAAGTAAAAATAAATGCAATGTATTTACACACGTCTTCAAGCTACATGAAAAAAGTGGAGTGATGTCATTTTCTAGTGCCTGCTATATGTGCAGTATTGAAAGATCACTTATAATATTATTATGATTTAATTATTTTTGTGCCTGGCAGAATGAATGGTTCACAATGCAATAGTTGCACAATGTGTCAAAAGTGATGATGCAAAAGTGATGCTGAAGCACGATGTGTAAGAAAAGGTTTTTTTCTAAAGGTCTGATTAACAAATTTCGTGTTATATTTGGGTATATTTGGGGTATTATA
Organism: Gryllus bimaculatus; assembly: GCA_017312745.1. Taxonomy (NCBI): domain Eukaryota; kingdom Metazoa; phylum Arthropoda; class Insecta; order Orthoptera; family Gryllidae; genus Gryllus; species Gryllus bimaculatus. The sequence continues at coordinate 104,145 of BOPP01000252.1, forward strand.
AATGAATTACAAAGTTGGTTGGAATCTTTAAAAACTCTCAGGAGGCTCCAGTCTTCCTTTAGTAAGGTAGAAAAATAATGTAACCTGAAGGAAAAATATTCTCTTAATTACCAAATTCCTCTTGGTAACTGAATTGTTCATAATGGTATCAAGAAATGGATTGTACCTTGAATTTTAACTTTTTATATTATATTAAAATCGCCTGTTGGTTTTCCCTCATACCCAGAATGTAGATTATCTTAACTTACACTCAGAATATGATTTCTTTCAAATCACAGATTTTAAGAATGAATGAACATATTTTTTAGATTGTACATTATTTACACATTTATGTTATGTATTTATATAGGTAATTATTGTAAATAAAAAGTTGACTGATTTTTTATTCTTGTACCTGACTGTTAATAATAATGTATAATAAAATCTGAACTGACTTGTTATACCTGAATGTTATCAGGATTTTTACGTGCATTTTTTCTTTTTTTAAAATCCTTTTCAATTTAAATTTTAAAAATAATTATGAAAAACAAGAATTGAGGCCTTGCAAAGCCAATGGAGCTAAGTCCCAACATTTGTGAAACAATGGTTTTGACATTAAATAAATGCATCGGTGCCTATGTAGAGTTAAAAGAGCAACGTTCCAAACACCTTTCAACTAGTTGTAACGTCTACCTAATGATGGCTTGGGATGTATGTCAAGAACACAAATTCGTACAATTTTTATTGATTTTGCAAAGAAAAAAAATATTTTTGGCACTCGGCTTTGCAAGACCTCAAAGTTAAAAAATAGTGTGAGTCTTATAATTAAGTTTAAAAAATTTTCTGGTGGCATATTCAAGATAGAGATGATTTTCTTCATAAATATTTGTCTGAGGAGGAGAAAAAATTGTTCAAAAATTAAAAATTTCCCAAAGATGCACAAAAATTACTTGTGTTTTCAATAAATCGTGTGTGATCTTTATTTATCTCAACAAGTCATACAGGAAAACTAGCAAATACTTTCTTACATAATTTCTAAATTTGCAATTATCGAAAATTCAGAGTTCAATGAAAATGAGATTGTGCCATTATATTTTGCATACCTTGCCCTCGCTGGGGGAAACAAATTGGAGTGGTGTTGTGACAATGTTTGTTATATAAGTATCAAGCACAAATTACATAAAAACTACTCGATTTTTTTCAAAAAATCATCCAACATTTATTTTTTTTTAAATTCCTATTCTGATCTTTTAACAGATTTTATAGCGCAAACAATACTATATCCTTCATCTGGTATTGTTAATGTTTAAATTTAATTTGTTTTACAAATTCCTGATGTTTTTTAACCAGATTTTTAAGGCAAAAATAATATATTCTTCAAATTATCTGTAATTTTTAAATCTTTTGCATTTTTGAAATAGAAGTTCGTTCGGACACCCCTTTTTAAAGTCCTTTGATACAAAATAGGCAGAAAATTATTTAAAAAAAATAACCCCTTTTTGCTTTAAGAAAATGTTTTAAAATTTGTCAATATGTCACCGCTTACTAACTCTCTCTCTCGTTGTTTTTTTTTATAAAGTGGCGCGTCAGGCATGTTTTCACGATCGAATATCTTGCAGACTTTCTCGTCTTTCTCGGCGAGCGCTAGAATGTCGCATGGTCGCAAACGGGACTATCACTATCAGATAATGCGACTGTTGCCACATGGCGACCCAAATCCGGAAAAGAACTGGACCAGTGCCCCAACGACATTGATTGCATGGCTGTCCATTTCATCGAAGCCGCTCTCCACGCTCCAAAGACCACCATACCGAGTACGACAGACCGTCCGTAACGTCCTCCTGCGCCCTAGTGAAACGATAACTGAGCGCCGCGGTCCAGCGGAAGTGAGCATTGGCAAGGTTCAATAGATTCCCTGCAACCGAAAATTTAATCTAATACACCGTACATCGTCGAGCCAGGGTTAGAAAAGTCATGCGCAAAAGTAAAACAAAGTCTTGGAGAGCCAATCTTTCTTCTCTTTATTGCCGTACGTACTCCAAAAGTAGTTTAACAAAAGGTACGTCAAATTGGAGAAAAACTTCGCCCTGCGAACGTCCCAGGTTTGCTGGTGAACGGTAATCTGATCACCTTCCCAGAAGGCAAAGCAACTGGTGTCTCACTATTATAATCTCTCGAGGTTTTCTCAATAATAAGAGATAGAAAAGAACCATTCATTGGATTTTTCAAGTGACAGTTTGTAACCCCCCCCCTTGTTTTCACGGAGGAATAGTCAGTGATCTTTTGAAAGATTCCATCGAGTAATCGACGGATTTCGCTTACTAGCTTCGTTTGTAAGTTTTTACAGCTAATGTTTAGCCGCCGTCTGATCAGGCTCCTGGAGCAAAGAAATTTTGTAAAACCAATCCTTTGTTCATGAATTAGCAACTTTTTAGGGTTTCCCGTCAAAGAAATTTTGGATTTCAATTTCTTGTGACCCTGGCAGCCTACTTTAAATGGAGTCGATACCAAATTTCAATATTTTCTCGAAAACGGATCCTTAAATTTTTTGATCAATTATTGTGAAATTTGCGTGTAACGGCAAGTACCGGCGGTGACTGACAGTTCTCTCGCCACTTGGTGTGGTATTATCTGCACAAATTTTCTTGAGCCCTCGCGCTAAGAGAGGAGTGGGGAGTTACGTTATTTACACAAAAGGAATTTTCTATCAAACAGATTCGTTCCTTTTTCATGCAAAATAGTTTCTATTACATGAAAGAGAACATGGTTAAACGATTTAGTCTACAACGCTCGTTGCTATTATGTATTCTTAATTCAAATAATGTTCGCAAAGGATTGGGGGGTAGATGTCACGTGGCTCAAGAAAACGTGCGCGTATAATACGTCATGCAACCTGCTCTGAAGTAATCAGCTTGGAGGATTTTTTACTTTCTTACAGCCAGGGTTCGGCGTTGCCGCTTATCTGACTCACACGAAGTCGCGGATGCAAGGATGGGTCTATTGAACCAGAGTTGCATTTTTTGAAGCCATCTATTGGCAATGTACTTCAATCTATTCAATCAGCGAAAGCAGAGGCTCCGAAACCTTTTTTTCTCGTAGTCCATTTTCAAAATCTCACTGGTTTCGGTGGATCCTGCTGCTACATTTCTACCATATTCCTAAAACCACGGCCATCTTCTACTAAAGGATGGCCGAGCCAAAACTCGCCAAAACTGTGATTCAATACTGTATATAGGTTTAAAACAAAGAAAACATAAGTCGTCACATTTCAGACCAATTACTTATTTTTCGAACTCAAGGGTCTCTGCAAAGTGATCAAAGCACCAATTAAATATATGGAGAGATCTTATCTCGCTTAAAAAGGCTGGCAAAAATGACAAATTATTGGGCTGTGAATTGGCAGGCAAATTTGACTAAATAATTTTAGTGGGAGATACGATTTTCGCTTTTCACAGTATTCGCGTTAGTCACAAAGTTACTCCCGCTTAGAGTAGCCAAAAAATCTGAAAATCGGAATCTTAAAGCTTCAAAATGCTTTCTTTTTAGTCTCAATACGACAATTTTTCGCCGAAATACTGCATGTCAAAAACACCAACATATTTTGAATTTGTTTTTGCTCCCTTAATTGTTTTGAGTACTTTTCTGCCTATATTGAGTGGTTAACTAATATGTTTGTGCTTTACTATCGAAACCAGATACATTTTCGTGGAACCCCACTTACAACTTGTGAATCCAAATTTTTTTCACGCCAACGAAGACCCCCGTCGAGTCTCCTGTGGACCCCTGAGGGTCTACCTGGACCACTTTGGGAATCACTGAGCTAAAGTAATTTTCCAAAATAGATAGAAACACCATGAAAAGAAGGCATGCGTGTGAGTGAAGATACATTATCGGTTGCTCTTGGTCGACATTAGCGCTTCAAGCGGTACTGAATGAAGTACTTAATGACTCATTTTGTTCTGTTTTATCATTCTGTGACATCCGCGTCTTTCAAACTTACGGAACTGTTGTCTACTGAGATTATCTTTCTTTCCGAAGAAAATGGATTGGATTCATTGTAATAGTTGCTTTATTCAGCCTGGAGATATAAAAGGTCGGAAGTTTTGGCTAACTGGCTGTGGGCACATGTTTTGTGATGAATGCATTTTACGAGGTATACACTTGTCAATACTTGTTCACACGAAAGGTTAATCATAACTTGATATATAAGGCTTATTTTTTTTTGTAGGACCCAATGACACCTATGGATGTAAAATATGTAAGAAATCGTGCTCAACACGACTTTTGATTCCATCAAATGTAAGTGTTCATGTAATGTAATGTTTGCAATGTTTTTAAAGGAGTATAATGATTCTTTCCACTTTCCATTTCAGTTGCAAGGAGATGTAAAAGATTACTTCAGCAGTGTAGAATCTCTCATAGAGAAATTTAGAAAAGTTTTGGACTTTCAAAACAGTCACCGCCAAAGACTGGTTGAACACAATAAATCTGTGGTAATCAAATATGAACTCTTTTAAAAGCCAAATGAAAATACACAAAAATCATATAACTTTCTCTAATATTCCTATTGCAGACTAAAAAATTCAATGCAATGAAGAGCCATTGTAAGGAATATTATGAAGAGATCAAGCATCTACAACACAGAATGTCTCAAATGTATGTATTACTTTAAATAATTAGATAATGTTTGGGTTATTACTTACAAAAACAGGAGAATGACTAATGGTATTTAACATATTCTTTCTTGTCTTTTAGTAGTGAATAATTTTGAATGTTTTGTTTCTTAGAAGAATTAAACTAGATTATTAAAATATTTATTAAATAAGATGACATTCATTTTTTTCTCTCAGATGTTGAATAATGAAAACTAATCAACACTTTGTTTCAAGTAAACTTATTTATTCAGAAAAATCTATTTATTACATATTACATGTGAAACAATATTACTACATATTACATTGATCAACATTAAAATATTTTACATTTTTCTGTATTTTTTATACAAACATCTACTTCACATTCAACCAAATCAGACTAGAATGGAATATAAATGAATTTTTTGTTATAGTGAGAAGGAAAATGCAAAATTGAGACAAGCTATATCAGCCTCACAAACTGTTAACTTCCAATTTCCTACAAATACACCTTCACCTTATTACATCAACAAACCTGGAATTTTTACACCTCCATCTGCTCCAGGTTCTCAGGTATGTTAGCTACATTAATGAAGTGTTATTTTAGGGTAAAAAAGAACTAGAAAACATTGCAGTGAAATATTTTCATAAAGTTGGAAAACATTTTTAATTGCTAGAAATAAAAAGTACCCTACACTGTCAAAATATGTTTGGGCTTGATTTCTAGGCCTTATTTAATTTCTGAATTGCTAGTAATCTCATTATTTGATCTGTTTTTAGAATCTGAGAAACATTGGAATGTCTTTCACTGAAATTTTTAGTTTCTAGTTTTTATGTAATGACATTTAGGCATCATTTAAATTTTAATGCTTCCCATTCATCAGTATCAGTTACAATAAAAATAATTTCTTAACCTGTATTTGTGAATGATAAATAATAATTGCAAACTGAGAAAAATATTTTCATCAACGCTTCACTAATTATACAAATACACATTTAGAGAAAATGAAATTACATTTAATTTAGAACGTTAATTTAATATTAAGATATAAGGTTAATTAATATTTAGATTAATATTTTTCCAATATTAATTAATATAAACCTAAGATAATAATTCTGTAGGCGTCCAGAGTTTGTATTGTCTAAGCTACCTGGGATGCCATAAATTCAAATTAAGATCTTTATCTTCAGGACAATATTTTCGTTTACAAAACAAGCAAACTATTTTTGACAATTACTTTTAATCGCTGAAGGCCAAAATTCAGTGCAGCACTTACCAAAAATGCATGAAATAATATTACAAAAAATGTTTATAAAAGCCAACTGATACTTACATAAGAGAGACAGAGAAATGTTAGGGAAATTGTGCATTTAGCAAGACTGGTATTCTGATGACATTTTTCATTCGTGCATTCTAGATGTAGCTAAATGTGTGTTTATTATGACATATAGGTTGTAGAAATGTTTAGATATTGTCATTTTTTAGTTTTTATGTCACTTTTTAGTTCTCTTTACGTGCTTTTTGTCAGTGAGTATTTCATGGATAATGAGACTGTAAAACAAAGTTTTTATTGTATCGTCTTTTCATGTTGAAATTCTCTTCTGAAGTGGTCTCTTCTTTTACGAACTCCACCAATCTTCAGTACTTACTTCGATCTATCAAAACTGACGGTTGGAGGATTGAAACTAAGTATTACACTACCTAGTGAAATAAATACTTTATATTCAACATAATTTGATATGAATATATTTTATTTAAATACATTAAACAAATTTTCATTCAAATTTTTTAGTATTTAAACAAAATAAATTTAATTAATCATTTTTCCTTTATTTCTAAGTCATTTTATAGGTCATTTTCCTATTAATTTTAAGAAATTTCATTAATTTTCAAGGAATTTTGCTGGGGAGGTATTGGAGGATTTTTCTTGGAAACATTGTCTTCATTCTTTTACCAATTCTTTTGATAGATTTCAATTTCTGAGGAGAGTATTTAAGATATCGTCTCGCCTGTCTCGTCTTGCTTCTATCTCGTTTATCATCACTATCTCGTGTCGCCACCCTGTCTCGTGTCAGGTCTCGTGTCTCGTCTCTGACTGGTCTCTGTCTCGTCTCTGTCTCGTCTCTGTCACGTCTCGGCCTCGTCTCTGTCTCGTCTCTGTCTCGTCTCCGTCTCGTCTCTGTCTCGTCCTTTGTCTCGCCCCTGTCTCGTCTCTGTCTCGTCCCTGTCTCGTCTCTGGTCACGTCTCTGTCTCGCGTCTGTCTCGTCTCTGGTCTCGTCGCTTGTCTCCGTCTCTTCACGTGTCCTCGTCGCTGTCTCTCTCTTTACGTGTCTCGTCTCTGTCTCGTCTCGTGTCTAGTTTCGGGTCTCGTCTCTCACGTCTCATCACTGTCTTCGTTCCCGTGACTCGTCTCGTGTCTAAATTCGGGTCTCGTTTCAGTCTCGCCTCGTGTCTCATCTCTGTCTCGACCGTGACTCGTATCGTGTCCCAGTCTCGTGTCTCGTCTCATCTCTGTTTCCTGACTCGTCTCAACTCTGCCTCTCGTCTCATCTCTCGTCTCGTTACACGTCTCGTCTCTCGTCTCGTCACGTCTCGTCTCTCGTCTCGTGTCATCTCTCGTCTCGTCTCTCGTCTCGTCCCTCTTCTCGTCTCTAGTTTCGTCTCTCGTCTCGTGTCATCTCTCGTCTCGTCCCTCTTCTCGTCTCTCGTCTCGTCCCTCTTCTCGTCTCTAGTTTCGTCTCTCGTCTCGTCTCTCGCCTCGTCTCGTCTCTCGTCTCGTCTCGTCTCGTCTATCGCATCGTCTCTTGTCTCGTCGCACGTCTCGTCTCTCTTCTCGTCCCTCGTCTCGCCTCTATCTCGTATCTCGTTCTGTCTCGTGTCTCCTCCCTGTCTCGTGTCTCGTCTCTGTCTCGTCTCTGTCTCGTCTCTGTCTCGTCTCTATCTCGTCTCTGTCTCGT
>BOPP01000252.1:111741-161778 GCA_017312745.1 Gryllus bimaculatus
AAGAGACGAGAGACGAGACGAGAGACGAGACGAGACGAGAGACGAGACGAGAGACGAGACGCGAGACGAGACGAGAGCCGAGACGAGAGACGAGACGAGAGAACGAAGACGAGAGACGAGACGAGAGACGAGACGAGAGACGAAGACGAGAGACGAGACGAGAGACGAGACGAGAGACGAGAAACGAGAGACGAGACGAGAGACGAGACGAGAGACGAGAGACGAGACGAGAGACGAGACGAGACGAGACGAGAGATCGAGAGACGAAGCCGAGAGAGAGAACGCGAGACGAGAACGAGAGACGAGACCAGAGACGAGACGAGAGACGAGACGAGAGACGAGACGAGAGAACGAGACGAGAGGACGAGACGAGAGACGAAGACGAGACGAAGAAGACGAGACGAGAGACGAGACTGAGAGACGAGAGAAGAGACGAGAGACGAGAGACCGAGAAGAACGAGAGAGAGACGATGAGACGAGACGAGAGACGAGAACGAGAGACGAGACGAGAGAGGGGAACGAGAGACGAGACGAGAGACGAGACGAGAGACAGACGAGAGACAAGACGCGACGAGGACGAGGAGACGAGACCGAGAGACGAGAGACCGAGAGACGCCAACGAGAGACGAGACGAAAGACGAGAGACGAGACGAGACGAAGAGACGAGAGACGAGAGACGAGAGCGAGAGACGAGAGACGAGACAGAGACGAGACGAACGAGACGAGACGAGACGAGACGAGAGACGAGACGACGAGACGAGAACAGAGACGAGAGACGAGACGAAGACGAACGAGAGACGAGGACGGAGACGAGACGAGAGACGAGAACGAGAGACGAGACTAGACGAGAGACGAAGACGAGAGACGAGACGAGAGACGAACGAGAAGACGAGAGACGAAGAGCCGAGAGACGAGAGACGAGACGAGAGACGAACGAGAGACGAGACGAGAGACGAGAACGAGAGACGAGACGAGAGACGAGACGAGAGACGAGACGAGAGACGAGACGAGAGAACGGACGAGAGACGAGACGAGAGAAGAGACGAGAGACGAGACGAGAGACGAGACGAGAGACGAGACGAGAGACGAGACGAGACGAAGAGAGAGACGAAGACGGACGAGAGACGAGACGAAGAGAACGAGCGAGAGAACGAAGACGAGAGACGAGACGAGAGACGAGACGAGAGACGAGCGAGAGACGAGACGCAGAGAACGAAGAACGAGAAGACGAGAGACGAGAGAGAGACGAGAGACGAGACGAGAGACGAGACGAGAGCGAGACGAGAGACGAGACGAGAGACGAGACGAGAGACGTGAACGAAGACGAGACGAGAGACCAGACGAAGACGAGACGAGGACCGAGAGACGAACGAGAGACGAGACGAGAACGAGAAGACGAAGAGACGAGAGACGAGAGACGAGACGAGAGACGAGAGACGAGAGACGAGACGAGAGACGAGACGAGGAGATCGAGACGAGAGACGAGACAAGAGACGAGTACGAGCGACGAGACGAGAGACCGAGACGAGAGACCGAGACGAGAGACGAGACGCAGAAGACGAGACGAGAGACGAGACGAGAGCACGAAGACGAGAGACGAGACGAGAGACGAGACGAGAGACGAGACGAAGAGACGAGAACGAGAGACGAGACGAGAGACGAGACGAGACGAGAGACGAGACGAGAACGAAACAGAGACGAGACGCGGGAAGAGACAGATACGGGACGAGAGATAAGACGGGACGAGAGACGAGACGAGAGACGAGACGTGTAAACGGGACGAGAGACGAGACGAGAGGCAAAGTGAGACGAGACACGAGACTGGGAACCACGTTAACGAGTCACGGTCGAGACAGTGATGAGACACGATGCGAGACTGAAACGAGACACCGAATTTAGCTCACGTAGTTGAGAGCGAGTCACGGAACAAGACAGTGGAGAGACGTGAAGACGAGAGACGAGACCCGAAACTAGACACGATGACCAGACAGAGACGAGACACGAAAAGAGACGAGACCAGCCGACGAAGACAAAGGACGAGGCAGACACGAGACAGAGACGGGACAGAGACGGAGACACGGAGACCGAGACGCAAGACGTGACAGACGGAGACAAACGAGACCACGAACGAGACAGAGACGAGACAGAGACGAGACAGAAGACGAGACAGAGACGAGACAGAGACGAGACAGAGACGAGACAGGAGACGAAGGACAGAGACGAGACAGAGACGAGACAGAGACGAACAGAGACGAGACAGAGACGACACATAGAGACGAGACAGAGACGAGACATGAGGACGAGACAGAGACGTAGACACGAACGAGACCAAGAGACGAGACCAGGAGACGAGATAGAGACGCCCGACAGAGACGAGACAGAGACGAGACAGAGACGAGACAGAGACGGGACAGAAGACGGGAACAGAGACGGGACAGAGACGAGACGGAGACGTGAAACAGACGAGACAGAGACGAGACAGAGGACGAGACAGAAACGAGACAGAGACGAGACAGAGACGAGACAGAGCGAGACAGCAGACGAAGACAGGGAGACGAGAAGAGGACGAGACAGAGACCGAGACAGAGACGAGACAGAGACGGAACAAGAGACGAGAACCGAGACGAGACAGAGACGAGAACGAGACGAGACAGAGACGAGACAGAGACGAGACAGAGACGAGACAGAGACAGACCTCTCGTCTCGTTTCTCGTCTCGCCTCGTCTCTCGTCTCATCTCTCATCCCGTATAGTCTCAAATATCTCGTCTCGTCTCTTGTCTTGTTTCTTCTCTCGTCTCGGCTCTCGTCTATCGCCTCTCTTCTCGTTTCTCGTCTCGTATTTCGTCTCGTCTCTAGTCTCGTCTCACGCCTCTTTAATCGTCTCGTCTCTTATATCATTACTTGTCTCTTTCTCGTCTTTTTCTTTTCATCCCTCTTGTCTCTCTCTCCTATCTCTGTCTTGAGTCGCGATTTAGTCTCTCTCTTTCTCTATCCTTCTCCTTTTTTTCTCTCCTCTCCCACCTCTCTCATTTTTTGAGGTTTTGGTGAAAGAAAAAGTTCGGGAATATCTGCTGTGACACAATTGAAGACTACACCTAAAAGAAGTCGTACGTTTTTTGACGTTTACAAAATTGTAACTCTTTACGGCGAAATGAATGGAGATTATATGAATGGTTGAAAACCAGAATGGTATAAGTATATTTTTAAATTCTGGGAAAAACGTGTTTATTTCACGCTATATTTCAATGGCAATGAACCTTGTGGTATAAATGAACAATTGAATTGCCTTGGTTTTAACGATAAGAAAAAGCACCATTATTTTACAATGATATTGACTTAAATTAACAGATTTCTCAGAATTTATAGTATATCACTAATACTGTCTTTGAACTTAACATTTTTTTGAAACACCACTCCTGGTAGTTTCAAGCAAGCCTTCAACCTCTCTCAAGATGGGTTGGGGGTTTTATAATCCGTACCAAATGCTTTTCATTTAGCTCTTTAGATATTATGATTATTTTCCAGCAATATCTTCAATCAAGTGATTGAAATGTGCAAACATCCCCTATTAGTGGAACAATGAATTCTCAGATTCAACGTAGCTCCACCATTTGCCAGAGGTAACATTGTTAATTCTGTTCAAAAACAGAAACATAAACAAACCCCTTCCCACCACAACCAGGAAGTATAAACAGATAGACTCTTTTGTATATTAAATGCCAAAGTAGAAGATTCTCATATTAATTTTTTCAAAAGTTTCATTAGTGACTGTCCTGTTAGCTTTCTTAAAATGCAGATCTAAATCAGAATTCTATTTCACTGTGTCACTATTCATATTATTTATATTTTGCCATTATCTTCAAATTCGCATTTTCTTTATCTTGTCATTCTCATTTTTTATACAAAATGTTTCTAAAAGTAATTGTGTGTGTCATGAAAAGCTTAGAGAAAATATAAGTTGTTTTTTAGCCTGTTAAATATAAATTTTTTTAAAAATTTATTTTAGGTCATTTTTCACTTTCTTGGTCAATAGCGACCATAAATCTATTAACCTATATAATTTACAGCATATAGCTTAAGTAAAAATCATATTTGACATCTTCCAGGAGTCAACTAAGCAGATCTCACTAGTCGGTGGAAGACCAATTCTTTTTTAACCATATTATATTGTAGATCATAAATATGGGGAAATTTCTTTAACTTATAAGTTACATACATTGCAAAAGTTGTAGTGTACTTTCATAGCCTTTTGTTTACATGGGCTCATTAGCAATCATTAGCTCAATGCTAGCCATAATCTTACCATACCATACCATACCATACCAGACCTTACCGTATTCTAGCCATAATCTTACCTACATTCAGAAATAGAAATTCAAAAGTTTTCTGAACACAATGATGTGCTTACTTGTACCATTCAGTTTCGTTGGGATATTAGATGCATCAGGTATGCTTAGCAATGCTCTCAACTTTAATCTACATTCGGGAATTGCAATGAGGAAATAAAATAGATACCAAGGATGTATTTGAGGGTAGGCAATAGATATCCAGAAGAGCCCATTTATCTGCAGTTCAGTTTTATCCAAGGTGTTGGTTTATCTGGTTATTTATAAACCAAATCCTAGAGTTTGAAGACCATGTACAAATAAAGAGAATATATACAAAATAATTTAAATAAAAAGCTTTGTTTCCCCAAATTAGAGAAATATTGCAAATCTTTACTAATATGATGTTTCTGAAGAGTTTTTTTGCCTATATATTGACTTAGAGATCATATTAATTCATATTTGGAGTATTTTGAACACCTCTTCCCCTGTAATCAATGCTCTAGCCCCGCCCCCAGTGATTATGTAATGCTTGTGACAAGATCTCCCATTTACAATAAGTAAAAATAAATAATGAAGTTGTTATGATGAGTTGTATTAATTTTATTTGTGTTATTTATTATGTGAATTGCACCTAACAATTTGGATTTGAATGAAAGAAGGATGTGCAGGTGAGAAGATTCCTCACAACAAGCCATGCATATGCTGTCATGCATGATGCATGAGCCTTGGATCTACTGCCCAATTTAATTGGACCAAACCATAAATTTCCTTTATCATCTAACAGATTTAATCAACAAACATTTTACCATTTATTAAAATTTTCAATTTATTATATTTTTAAATTTATTCTGTTATTTAAAAATAAACATCAAAGTTTAGTAACACTAATTATGCTCCCTATCCATTCCCCATTGGTAACTCTGCCTCAAGCCCCCACCCCTTTTTTAAGCATTATACATTTTATGGATGACCCATTTAGTTTCATTGTTTTATAGTACACACCATTCTACTTGATCAAGCCTACACATTTTCATAAGAGTGTATTGAAAACATAGGTAATGCCTCAAAATTAACAAATTCTTTTGGGGTATGAAGTGAAATAAAAAATACTTCTATTCTTTCCTGTGCTGCTAACATTATCCTATTTTTTTGGCATACCTGCTTACCTTGACTAGAAACCTGCATATCCTCGACCAAAAAGCATGAAGCATATGGTTACCTATGGGGCTAAGACACCTAACTCCATGCATTTCCCGTCTCCATCACTTGCTTCTGTTGGAACTCCACATATTCAACAAAGGTACAGTTGACTTTTGTGCTTCACTAATCTTTATGGATATGCAGTCTCTTCTAATCTGCATTTAACATTTTGAAAAGCTTCCCATTGATTGACAAATATTAGATTTGTGAGGAATAGTATTTGCAATAAAAATTAACTAATTATGTGATTGCAGAATAAACATTCTTAAGTTGATACGTTAAATTTAGGTTTCAAGAATTTTATCCTGCAACCATACAATTAACCAATAAAAAGAGGACAAATTTGAAGGTATTTCCAAAATCGTGAAGATTTATTCTGCAGTCCTAGTGGGAATGTAATTCTTTTGTTAGGATTAAAATTCTGATTTTTTTGTTTTGCGTGTATCAAAGACTCTATAAAACAACTTTAAAAAACTAATTTTAAAATGTGCATTGACCACTTGAAATGTGTTTTCTATAACTAAGTTTATTTCTAATTGAAAATCTATGATTTCTCCATTTTAAGAAAAATAACTTTTCTATCTGTCAATTTTTGCAGCACTCCAGACTATGTCTCACAGCTACGAAATTTTTCTTTCACTTATCCTGGCAATTCTCAAGATGACTGATTAACCTGACAGAAAAATATCATGTAGAAATATTCATCATAAATACTGTTGTTTAATGTATTAAAATTCATGAATGTGGAAGAAATTAATAGGAGCATCGTTAGTTTGCAAATATTTTTCATGAGCATTATGTTGAAATAGGAACCGTATGATTAATTTCTAGAACAAAACAATTTGTTGTCATACAGTTTAGAGATTACATCTCATACCAGAAAATGTATCACTTGTACTAGTGTTTATTATTACTGTTGTTGTTAAAAAAAGCGCTGCGCTTATTACAAAAATAATCTCCATTGAAACCAATTGTAAATATTGCCTTGCAAGTTCATACCACTCTCAATTCATAAGATACTATTCAAATTCAATTTAATGTTAATTTTTAATGTGTATTATATTAAAAGTTATTGCAGCATTTAATAAAAACTATAATGATACTTTGAAACAAATATGTGCATTTTAAGAAATTTGTTGTATATTACACACAAACATTACACACAGTTTTTGAAGATAAATAAACTGATACATTTCACTCTGACCCCGGGTCAGGGATATTCAAGCCTGCAGCTAGGGGTGGGGCAGCATTGGCACTGTCCGTACTGAATCTTATTTTTCCCCAAACTAAAATAATTAAACAAATAAAATACAAGCGAACAGTGCAAAATTTCTTAAGAATTGTTATGTACACGTCAGAATAGAGAATATGCCAGGTTAGTCAACTACCCAACGTTGACTAACCTGGCACAATTCTGTATTTCTGGCTCTCAGGTTGCATTCTTAAGCATATTTTATCAAATGTTAGTGATGTGAACTACTGTAGAAGAGTTGCTTAAATGATTGTTTTTCAATCATTTAAATAATCTTTTCTTAGAATTTCCAACTTTCTCTTGAGTCAATAACAAAATAAAAGAGCCAATTTATGCTATGATTCTCTTAGTTTTATTCCCTTACTGGTATTATTATAAATACAGGGTCTTTAGCTTATCTTGCAACCCTTGTCTGAGAGCTCCAGTTCTAGTTTTGGCAATTTGGGAAGCATGTTTTGGCACCGTTCAAGACAGCTGTGTCTGGCATGTTGAGACAGCAGAGGAGGAGGCGACAGCTGGGTCATAAGCTGCAGCAACTTTCCTACATCTGTGATTTTCCCATTCAAGAGCTTAAATGACCAGGTACCCAGCTCATACACCAGAATCTTGCCACGCTGCACAAGGTGTTTGAGGGGAGGTGGACAGGGACACGGGCAGGAAACAAAACTATAACCCGGAGGAGCAAATTATGAATGATTTATCGATATATTAACATCAACCTAACAATAATTATGGTTTAATGAAAGTGACATAAAAAATGGTTTATACAATCGCATCTAGAATCCTAAATTGATAGGCAGCTGTGTTTTATATAATTGCCTTTCATTACTCTCAATGAATGTCTTGGAATTAATGAAATGTAAGATGGTCTAATTTTTTTGCTGAAGAGTCACCTGGTATTTTACTCAGCAATATGAATCGAATGAGCTAGGAGAGAAAAATACCTTTATTCTCTCCTTTGGATACTCAGTATATATTGTTTACATCGAACTAACAATACCTTCTGTTCCTTGTTTTGATACATGACTGGAATGGTATTGATTTATTGCGATCCCTTTTTCTCTCTGTCTGAGAGACATGAGTGGCTTTGTGTGGTGGAACTAGGATACAATAGTTGGATACAATAACTAAGTTACAGAATTGCAACCACAAGGCTGCAATTGTGTTTTTTTATTCTGTTATGTATGATTCGAAAAATTCAGATTTCTCCTTCAAACTTTTTTACATTTGAATATTCTTACCAATCTTTCTTTCAAATCGTACCATCAGAAATCTAAAAACCTACTAACTTCTTAGAAGACTGCTAGACAAAACCATGTGTCTATCTTCCACTGACCTTTCTTTGACATCTCCAGTAAGGTTCACTGGAGGCATTATTGCAATGTCCACCTCTTGTGGTAATTTGTCATTGTTATCAATACTGACTTCTACAGACTTTGAGAATAGTCAAGATAACAAAACTAATGAGTATGAATTTATGCATAATAAGCTGTTACAGTGTAACTAACTATAAAAACATAATACTCTGTACAGGAACACCTATTGTCCAAGCAATTTTGTCTACCAATATACAATTTTCCACACTACTTGCAACTATAGTGGTATTTCTGACACAAGATGTAACTGAGATATAATAATAATGTAGATAAAAATGTGAAAATATGTGTAAAAAGCACACGATGTACCTCTCAAGTTTCCAAGATAGCTGAATATCTGAACAACCAGTCTTTGGAAAAGCCTGAATTTATCTCTAGAAATCAGTCTGTAACAGACAGTAATGGTAGGCTTGTCATTAGCATTGTTCAAACACATTGGCAGAAAATTCACAAAACTAGCCTCCGAAACAACCCATAATTATTCAGTGGAAAAGAAATACAGAGATGAGCACAGTGTTCTTTTCAAGGGAAAGAAGGTATTTCTTAAGGCGGCTCCACACATTCAGCATTTGCCGAGCAGTGAGCTACTGCTTGCCCAATCCTGAACAGCTCAAGTGTTTAGCGAATGTTTGATCCCTTTGATGTGTTCTAATGGGTAGCACGAATACTGTATGTTCGACACTGCAAATAGTGAGCAACCCACCCATACTACTTGGATTCGGTGAGCGGTTGCTCGGGATTCACCGAATGCCGCATGTGTGGAGTCACCTTGAGGGTTAATTGAAACTCTGGGGTAAATTTCTGGTTTATCCAAATTTATTCAGCATTCATTCCTTATGTTACAAATTTGTACACAATGTCCCATAAAGTTTCAGTACACAATAGAAGCATGAAATTTAACTTGAGGTCTATTTTTATGCAACTCAGATCTGACAATTCATATCAACTGTACTTTCATCTAAGTAGTTAAGCACTTGAAATAAGATTTTAACTAAGAGATCCATTTAGTTCAGTGTTGAACTAAAATAATCTCATAAGTCAGGATTGGTCAGTTGTAAATGAGTTATAAACATTGAACAAATGAATTAAAGCAACCAAAGTTAGAAAAAACGTAGTAAATAATCTCAAATATTAATAAAAGTAATTGTTTTGAGTAAGAGCTTAGTAAAATGTTTCAAATAAATTCTCAAAACACAAACAGTTTGCATTTTGAACAGATGAATACCTCTAAAATTATACTTAGAGGGAGAGGATACCATGAAATGGGTCAAATTATTAATTTTTGTTTTTTTGCTAAATAAATAGTTCAAACCTTACTCTTTCTAAACATATCCACATTATTTTCTAGGACACCTGGAAGTCTCTTTAATTTTTATTTAAATGTCCTAGTGTGCACGAGTCACGCCCCTTTTTTGACACTGCATACAAGTATGTGCAGTGTATTTGCTATTTTTTCGTAATTTTGAACACATGTTGGATTGTTAAAGGTTTAATGAAACATGCTCTTGAGAACATGTTGATAACATTGGTCTTTTCCACTGAAGGAGATGATCCTTAATAAGAAGCATAAATGTTCTAGAAGAGCAGCGGCAAGTAGAGACTTTTTTCAGATGGTTTTTTGAAAATATACTTATTTTGTAATTAATGTACCTTTTCTCAGAAACTATTACTCACAATTTTTTTAAATTTACAGATTACATTCTTTGTAATATTGGCAATAAATTGACATTTTTATAAAAATATTCTTCAATAACAAAAAGTAATATGTCCAAAAAATTCTGAAAAACATAGGGCAAAAGTTATAATTGGAGAAAAAATAATAAATATTTTTTTATCAACTCAAAAAAATGTCAAAATAATTAGTAACTTTATTTTGAAGCATATGAAATATCAAAATTTTCTAGCTAACCGTTTTCTAGATAAGGTACTTCAATAGTAGAAAATTTTACATGGGCAGCATACATGATACCCTCTTCCCTTAAACAAAGATATTCTTTTACTTGAGATTGCACTGCTTATTGTAATTCCAGTGGTCTACTCTTTAGGATCGGGGCTCCTCATGTTTTTGCTCTGTTGAGCCAAGGTCAATTGCACCTTCCTCTTTGATGGTTGGTTGACACCCAGTAAGAGCACAATGAGAATTTTAAATGTCAAATTCAGGGATTAGAGAAATTCATCGATCAAAGCACAATGCAGTATTTGCACCACACCAAAACATTACTGCCCTTGTGAGGCATTCTGTAGTTCACACAACTACTACTACTTGTCCACATACAAGTATTGGAAGTCTGTGAAAGCCTACAAGCTCAGATACCAGAACATTTATTCAGATTGCCTTTCAATGATTATTTTTGCCTGAACAGACATAAGATAACAAAAATTTATCTTTTGAAGGCAATCTGAATAAATGTTTGGTATTTGAGCTTGTACACTTTCACAAACTTCCACTGTTTGTATCATTATAGTGAAGACCGAGTAGTGGCAGCAAAGAATTGTTGAATTGTTACAAATCATGTAAATAATTCATTGAAGACTTGCTTCTATATTACAAACTATCAAAAAATACCATAGCAAAAGTATGTAATTCTGTGTGTCATACTCTGTTGCATGCATGATTAAACAAGTAATGTTTCTGGATTTAATTTTTTAGCACAATTAAAAATTGTATGATTAAGCAAACACATTACATTATCTCCAGTTTTGGAAAATGAAATACAATTCTTCCCATTCACTTTCAGATATCATTGGGCAATTAGTGTGATGTCCGCTTGCTTCCTCTCCCAAAATGCATATCCAAACTTTGTAATGACATCTTGCATGAATCTAAGATGTTCAACCCTACTCTTAACTTATGTAACCTTGATCTCTTCACTTTTGCTACAACTACGGTAGTGTGTAAATTAATTGGGACAAGCTCATATTTTACAAAGAATTGAAATTGGTTAGCTGCAACCAACTTTATCCACCCAATTGTTGAGTGTTTGGTGGATTATTATTGCCTTGACTATGAAGAACAATTGTAGTTTACTTCAAGTTCAGTGAGCTTGTATGTGTAGCAATAGGTTCTGTGTTATTTCTGTGCTCTTGACAGGAAAACCTTTTGTGTTCAAATGGGTAAAAATAGTTGCTCTTCATGAACATACTGTAAGAGACATTGCTTCTGTTGTTGGTATGGTAATATCTACTGTTTCAAGACTTACTAGGGCATATAATGATACCATCTCATTGTCTATAACGAGAAAGGGCAAATCTGGATGAAATCATATAACTACACAATATTTTCTCTAACCTGGTGAAATTTACATCACAAGAAAGAAGCTCATTACAGCAAAAGGAGGGTACATTACTTACTAATATTCAGTAAGATTCTAACTGTATTCTACATATGCACAGTTAAAGTTTAATTGTTTGTCCCAAGTAATTTTCACACTACTGTTTCACCTTCTGCCCCAGGTGCTACCAACAACTCTTTACTCCTGAGCCCTGATTTAGAAGGAAAATTATCATTTTTACACAATCTCCGTAAGTGTGCAGGGAACTGGGTGCTGTTACATGTGTGTTACATATAATCACAGTAATATCAGTCAACAAATCCACCAAGGATTTTAATAATATTTTAACAATTTTTTATAACTATTCTATAATTTGTCATCTACATAATCTTAACATTACAAAGCTGAGTAAATTTACAGGAAAGTATTTGAAATAAGTCCCAAATAACAAAAATACCTTAAGAAGTAGCACACCAACTATAGAGATAAGTGAACTGTGAACATTCCAGGCTGATGTTTAGGAATAATACAAAACAAGTGAAATAAAAACAGAGACTTACGACAAAGGAGAGAAAAAAATATATAATACAATAGAACTTCCAGTATCTGGATAATGAAAGAAAAGGGGCCCAGAAAAATCCCAAATTCCTGATAATAAAAATAATCTTTACATATATATTATTCTTGTAGATATAATTTTTATATACATTTATGATGGAGGTTCCTCATATGCATTAAAAATGTGTTTTTTCTTCTCTTTCCTTCAAATGACACAGAGAAAAATATCATGAAAAATTAAAGTTATTATGACTAATTATGACTAAGAATCAAGAGAACAACAAACAGAAAAACCACCTGTATGGAGGTAAAATTCAGTCTCTTTAGTTCAAGATCTGTGTTTAGAATCTGATGTTATGCTCACACTCTCATAAACATTATTGATTCAAAATGGAGACTACATATTATACCATCACATTGGCATGGACTGACCAATAATCACTTCCATCTTTTGACGTCTATATCAGGCCTGGCCAAACCAAATGGTTTCATGAGTCACTTTGACGATGCATAATAATAATTATAGTACCGCTGCACTTAAAGCTGCTGTCCATTTTGTTGTAACTCCTCTAAATGGCACTGCAGGATAAGAAGGCCCTTCAGGTTTATGCAAATCCCAAGCCACCTGGCTTCATTGTTGCAGGACATTGCCGTGTGACAAAGGGCGAGGCCACGGAGGACAGGACAAGCGGGTGGCATGGGATGGAGTGAGAGAGGGAAGGAAAAGAAAGAGCAGGATGTCTGTGGGGTTCTTAACTTTTCAATTTGAACAGTGAGTCTCATGTATAGAAAGGTTTAGTTTCACCACCCAGCTAAACAGCAGTCTGTTTCATCGAGACAATTGCCGATAGCTGTATTAAAATGAACCTTAGCGTCCTCAAAACTCAAATATGAACATGAAAAATATCAGGAAAAAATACTAATTGCAGACTACTGTGGCAAAACAGTGAGTGAATTCCATGATTGGTATCCTAAGTACTTGGCAAGTACTGAGGGTAATTTATGAACAAGTGAATGCTGCACTTTGTTTATAACCAGCAAATCACTAGAAAATCCACAATGTTTTCCAATTAAATGCTTTGATGTAATACCAATTATTGATTATTATATTGCCCTTGCAAGGCTCTTTTAAATGTGTGACATCCTCTAAAACCATGAGTCTAATATATTTTGCAGGTATACAATGAGAATTTTTGAAATATAAAATTACCCAGAAGGCCGCATTTGGCTCACAGGTTGACCAGGCCTGGTCTATATGATGTTCCCCCCCCCCGAGCCTTAACATCAATCAAGCACAGACCACATTACTTTCACTAGTCTCCCCAGACAGTTGTGGCTCATAACCCACGACAGACATAAAACAATGTTTTTGCTGACCAGCATAGCTCGTGAGCTCATCCATGCTTAAACTGGATTACAAGTACAGGTTGCAGGTTATTTCTAGGTTGCTCTAGTGACAATGACCCCTAGGCTTGCTGTGCCAGGAGGTAGTATACCCACACATTAGTTACTGAGTGGAAAAGGAATTAGGAGCAGAAATGGGGCAGAGATGATACAGTGCACCAGGAAAGTCTCTCTGTAGTGGCACCCTGTGAGTGAGAGTGCTACAGCAACAAAAATTACGTTGGTAGCATGAGCTGCAGCTTGTAGCAAAAGAAAATGTAAATTGTATATTCTCACCACAATCATAACAGATGCTGGAGATGGTGTCCCCTTCACTTGTTTCCAAGTGCTCTGGGTGCTACAAACATAAATGCAATGTATAATAAGAGGCCCTCGATTGGCTCGGTGCAGAGAGATTTTCCTGGTGCATGTTGCATGGTATACTGGTACTGCATACTATGTCACAATTCAACTGAAAGCATCCACACATAACCTAGGATTTGAATCCACAACCTTGTTGGAACGAGTACTAGGCAGTGGCCCAAGCCCCTTGACCATCATTGCCACCACAGATATTCTAGCATTAATACAAAAATCTCTGGCTGAAGTTTTCAGGAGAATACAAAAACTTGTGGTCTCATACTGACAATTTTCAGCATTTATTTTAAAATAATATAACTGCTTCATTTATCAGTAAATTTCATATACTTTCTTAGTCGCTTTCAGTAAGCAAAGAAAAGAAAAGCAAATTATAACAAACATGAAGACCTGAACTTCATCATTTGCAGAAGACCAAATATATTGTGAGACCACAGCCTCACCAAAAGGATAACTCCAAGGAAATAGGTTTCAGCTTCATGATTCATGCTGATGACACTAACAAACATCTACAACAAAACTATCGTAGCTCTACATCATATAATCACGAAATTTCTTTCTTAATTGTTACTGGTACCGAAGTAGCACTAGTTATAATGTTCTCAACATTTTCATTCACAGTTCCTGAATTCACCTTTGGAACATGAATCCGTTTATGCCTTGTCAAGTCTGATGCAGTTGTAAATGCTTTCCCACAAATTGGGCATGCATATGGTTTCTCACCAGTGTGTATTCGTATGTGGTACCTCATCTTGTCCTTTGTAACAAACGATGCATTACACACGTCACAAGAGTATGGTCGGACATCATTATGCCTCCTTTTATGAGTGCTTAGGCTGTGCAGCTGTGTAAAGGCAGCTTCACAAACATCGCATTTATATGGTCTTTCTCCTGTGTGGATTCTTTTGTGAACACGAAGGCCTTGGAGATGAGCAAAAGTTGATCCACAAACATCACATTGGAAAGGTCGCTCACCGGTGTGTCTTCTCTTATGTACAGTCAAACTCTGCAACTGTTTAAAGGTTGCTTTACAAATGTCGCACTCAAAAGGCCGTTCTCCAGTGTGATTAAGGAGATGCATCTTGAGGCTAGAGTTATATCCAAATTCGGCACCACAAATTTCACAACGAAACAGTCGCCGCACTCGTCGAGATGTCTCACCAGCGTGGTGACGCTCATGGGTTCGGAGATTGGATAACTGAGTGAAAGCCGCACCACAAGTGCTGCAAACATGTTTCTTCTCTCCGGTGTGGCTCAGTTTGTGGTCTCGGAGATGAGAAAGGCGCTTAAAGGATGCACCACACATTTCACAATGATGAGGACGTCTGCCTGCAAGCACAAATGAACAAGATGTTATTGATTCCAATTTCAACAGAAAAACAAATATGTCTCAGAATATTTTCTTTACAGCCTTCACAGCTGATGGACCAAAACCATTCTTAAATTACTTTTTTTTTAAAGTCGATAAAAATTGTAGCCCTTTATAAGTCATTAGTAAAATAGTTCAAAAAATCATCAATACATAAGATTCTAAAGAAAGATGCTGGTTTACCTAGCCTGTTTATTCATTTATTGAATTATTTATTGAATTATTTATTAATTTATTTAATGCCAAGGAAAGTAAAACTTTTATGAGACAGATGAGAAGAGGAAAAGGTAAGTTAGCGTTCAGAAGGAAAAAGAGGGGTATCTCAATATTAGTTCAATGAATTAACAAAAAATGTATTTGTATATATGTCCATATATAGTTTTTGTATGTACATATATGTATGAAGCAATTGTTAAATATATATTTAGCAAAGTCTTAAAAATAATTTAAAAGCTATTGATTGTTTTATTATTAAAAGTTTGTATTTCCTATTGGAAAACAGAAGGCTGTTACCTGTGTGAGTCTGCTTATGTCTTCGCAAAGATGCAGCACTTGAAACAGCAGCTCCACAAGTTTCACATTTAAATCGTTTGTTTTTCAAGGTTTGCTGGCAAGACTTAATATGCACCTCCATAGATTCATCATCCACAAACAGCAATTTGCAATGAGGACAATATGAGCCTTTTCCTACTGAAAAAGAAAGAACTTTTTCACTTTCAGCAATTAATTTGTAGTATTGGGAGTTTTATTTTAACCTGTTTTATATTATTTATAACTTTTGAAACAAACATTCAGATATTATTTTGAATATCAATGCTAATAAAGAATGATAACAACCATGTAAAAGAGTTCATTAAATCATACTTTTAAACAATTCTCTTATGCATGTTTAAGTGTAAGGCATGTTTCCCAAACACTGCTTTTTCCTCTGCTAGAATGAGAGACTTGGGCTGAAGGGGTTTCCCTTCTCCAGGTATCTCTACTAGCAAGCACAGCCCCAACCACAAAAAACTCTAAGCTCCCTTGGACTTTCAGAAAATCATCCTGTTGCTTTATGAACAAAGAAACTATTCAAATGAGACTATGTTTGAACTTTCTCTTCATGAGAATATTATAAAACTTTGCACCTCTTCCTACTATAAATAATAATATTTTGCCTCAAGTTATTAATTATACACAAGTTAATAATTCTTTTAGAAGACAGTATTATTTGAATACATGATTGTTTTAATCTTTTGAATTCATGATTGTTTTAATATTTAAAACATGATTTCGAGGAAGATATTTAAAGATACTAAATCCTATGACTTTTATCCAATGTCTTTAAAGAAGAAGCAATAAAATCCTGATTGATCTGGGAACTTGTACCACAAAATCCACAACACAAGAAAAGAAAAGTATACCTTACCTTTATTTACAAAGGGTGTACATTCTGGTGAGTTGACACCTTTAGTTGTGAGATCCAATGGATCTGCATTTGCCTTGCTCTAAAACAGAGAACATAAAGAAAAGGGATTGACTAACATAGATTTCTTAAATTAAATCTTTGTAATACTTGTTTGCTGTTATATAAATAAATTGTTTATATTACAGTTCTCTAGCGTGTGGATGAAAGGGTATAAGGTTTTATTTTTTTTTAATTTTTTAAACAGGTTTTCACTCATTACGAAAGAAAAAAAAGATACTTTCCATTTAGTAGAAAGATTAAGTCTGTATTTCTAGCTTGGTGGTCGAGATCACTACGGTACAAGTGCAGTGGTGGACACTGCAAGAAGTGTTGTGGGTTCGAATCCCATCTGGACATGGATGTTTACCTATTGAGTTGTAGCACGGTGGACTTTCCCACCCAACATGCATCACCTATCCCATAACATCCCATCTCCTCTGGCTTGCCTGAGGGGCACAGGGGCCTTGGATGTGATTCAGGTACACACCACAAAAGGGCAACCCACTCCCTAGAACCTGCCAACCCAACGGTGTAGAGAAGTTACTCTAAAAAGGGACCAGCCTGACATTTCGGAAAACAAATGAATGACACATAGGACGGTAGCGAGGTAGTGATGAAGCCACTTACAAGTGAGCTAACATAAACAAACCCATTGGCATGCCAGTGCATGGATATAACCTGCATTTATGTTGCCAACAATAGCCAAGCAGTAGCTGTCAAAGCGGTAAACTCTCTGTAACAGCATGGGACTGGCCACATTACAGAGAGTTCCATGACGACCTTAAGGCTAGAGATTCAATGATTGATAATTGCAAGCATGCCAACAGCTAAGCCTAGTGCCTGTTTTTATCACGAGAAGTGGTAAGTGTTCTTCCACCACTGGATGGTGAGATCTGGTGCCAACCTACCTCTCGGCTGGCGGGGTTTTCCTAAACCAGGTATCTCCCACCAGCGAGACACTGCCCAAGCTGGGACAAGCTCTAAGTTCCCGACCGGTCTCCCAGCTTGTGTGGTAGTGTAGTGCGTGGAAATGTAAGTGTAAGTAAGAGGTGAGGATAGGACAAGGAAGGGGAAGGAAAGATTGCACACAGTATGTGGTCCGCTTGTGGTACTGCTGTAGTATTAATCAGAGAAACCACGGAAAACCACCTTTCAGAGCTGGCTGCTAGAATCCTCTTCCAGGCTGAATTCGATTAAGACTAGGGAGGAGCCCAACCTATGTGTGGCCTCTACTTTTTCCACTCTTCAAACAATTTTTAAAAAAATTAGAGTAAATCGCAGGAAAGTTTAAATGGTAGAAAATTAATTTTGCTTTTACAATAAAATACATAATATAAATACCATATTTTTTATTAATAATACGCTAATCTTTAATGAGAAATCATTAGGATTTGCACTTCAAAATACACTATATCACAAAAATCAAATGCTCTGCAGGATATTTCTATGTAGCAATGAGATGAAAATTATTAGTATGATCATGGGAATATTTTTCAATTTTCAATTCTTGCATTCCCAACAAAAAAACAAAACAAAACAGGGATTCTGTCAGGTGCTGGTCATGGCAGAAATGAAACTTCCCTGCAAGATTACTAACTGGTATAATAACAAAATTTGAAGCATTGGGGATTCACAAAACATTTCTAAAATAGTATATGCCACATTAACAATTTTCTCTTTATTTCTAAAATATAATTTATAGCAATTCCACCTAGCAATGGATACTCCTGGGGCAATGGGGTAGGGGGAAAAAGTGTAAAAAGCAAAAATTTTAATTTTGAAAGAGTAGAAGTCGGGTCATTTTGGTTGGAAACAGGGAATTTACAGGGGGTCAAGAACAATCTGCTTAAATGATGAGGAAACGTAAATTCTAGGAACTTAAAAGCAGAGTTTTACTGTAGTGTGTAGAGGTTCATGGTCTGCAGCTATGCACTAGAAAGAATGTGCTGAAAATTTGGGGTTGTGGGTATAGGAAGGTTGGGGCAGAAGTCATAGTACGTATTTGTTTCCTAAAAGAGATGTTATTGGATTATACAATTTAATTTGTTGTTTAAAAGAAATGATGTACTAATGTGTGTTCACAACAACAAATGGTTCTGTAAGTGTCTCTACAGAGAGTAACGTGAAATCAGCTGTCAAACTACCTCGGTGCCAGTTGAATGTAACCTGTTTCAAGCACTTTTCATACACCAAGATAGCTGCTCTCAATGGGAAAATGCCTGAGAATGTCACAGGGAATTGATGGAAGCTCTTGGGAATAGTGCCCTTCCATACCAGACCAGTGAAAAGAGCAAGAGAGTTTCTGTGAGGATGTGACCAGTGTTCAGCAATGCACGTGATGACCTGTGAGTGTGCTGATCGATGTGGCATGTGTGTAATCAAGCATCTCCCTAATCTGTCCTTTAGAATGGATTTCCACACATTAAAGAATGACTTCAATGAGAATTGTAATCTACAGCAAGATACCTCTTTGAAGTCTTCTTGTTGAACCACTAAGGGAGTGTCTGTTGCAGGCGCCTCAAGTTCCCAGTCTTCTTCCTCATCACATACTTCTGCTTTAATTTCTTCCTCCTGTCACATTACACACATCACATTACACATTACACCGGCATTTTGCCATCAACAAATTTTTGGGGTTTTCTAGTACAAACAAAATGTGGATTCTGACTACAAAACAGAGGAAGTAATTTACTACTTAGGAAAAAAAAAATATCCACCTTTCTGCACTAAGTTTCCAAAATGAGGTTTTAGGTTGAAAAATCACTTATTTTTACAGCAACATTACACTAATTTCTCTTAACTAGTAAGTGCTTAGTAGGGCATAAATGTAATAACAATAATATGGAAAATTCTGAAAATAAATTTTGGAATTATATAACTGTTCCCAAAGTGCAGATTCTGGGGAAGGCACAATCATCTGGAGAAGGCTTGTTGTTGAGAAAAGTGAAGTAAAGTTGAAACAGTAAGAATCTCAGAACATTTCCCACTTCACCACTATGTCAGACCTTTTAACAAAATATGGTCAAACACACTATTAACTCACAGAGAGTCAGAAAAAATCATTGCTTTTATTTAGCAAATTTGCATTTGTTTGTCTAGGAACCACAAGATAATGAGGATAATCAACAATAAAAAGAATGGGGGAATGGGGGGGGGGGAGGAAAGAAAAAGAAAAAAAAAGAAGAAACACACACACACATGCGCTAATTGCTATCCACTGAGCTAATCTTATTTGCTCACCTCTTCATGTCATTTTTAGATCTTACCTCTTCTAGGATTTCTTCCTTTACACGAACAAATTCAACTGGCTCAGTGGCATCTTGATTACCCTGTAAAAACAACATTCATGACAGTTGAGGTATTTCCATTACTTCAGTCACGTTAATGACACTATTACAACTAAGGTACAGGGCGACTATTGTCTTGGACAATAATCTGTGTTGTAGTGCAACGATTATTAAATACATGTTAACCTACATTTAAAGGTTATTTATTTATATTTATTTATCATAAGGTGCGAAATAGCATAAAAGCCAAACTTTTGAAGACAAACGTTTTAACATTTCTTACGTCAGGGGTCCCAGAAAGGTATTTGTGTAGAAATATAATGATGATGATGATGATGATGAGAGTAATGATGAAGAAAGCAGCAAAGATGGTGATATAAGAGGCAGGAGAAACAGGAAGACTGAAGAAATCTGCCACAAATTCATTTTGTCCACTATAATTTCCATTTGGATCACATGGCAATCAAACCTCGGTCCCAGTAGTGGATGGCGAGCAGTATGACAACTACACCATAGGTCACTCAATATTGAAAGGTAACTAGAAAACGTAAAATAATAAATGAAGACATACATTTAAACACCAAGAAAATCATTTACAAATTGATAAAACACCAAAAGCCAAGTCGTGGCTTCAGTGAAAGTTGCTCGCCTTTCACCAAGGAGGTCCCGGGTTTGATTGCAGACAATCTCATGTGAATTTTGTTCTGACAAAATGAGTTTGACTGCTTTACAAGGTCTAGTTCAACCCCTGTGAAGTGTCTTTAACTCTACCACCATCCTAATTCCTACACAATTCAAAAAACCAAGGATGGCATCCAATTGCTTTGAATATCCCCTTATCACCAAGGATCGCATGCAATCTGTATTTATTTACTACTAAAACACCAAAACCAATGGCAAAACCACATTGAGCGAATTGCATCCTGCCTACCAAAGCAAGCCCTATAATACAAACAAAAGAAAGAGGAACAAGAGAGAGGGGCCAAGCAAGAAAAATCTGGGAAGGCAAGGAAGAGAATCGACACTTCTACTTGAGAATCAGAAAAAACAAATCATTGTAGAAAAGAATCAACAGTGGAGTTCCTCAAGGCTCGGTATTGAGACCTATCCTATTTATTTTGTGTACTAGCAACTTATCAAATGGAATGCAATTCAAAGGGAAGATGTACACAGATGATACCACATTCTATTCCAAACCTCCAAATCTCTGTCTCCAAAAGGACTCAAATATAATACATGAATAGTTGAAAGACTAGATGCTACCCCTGAATAAGTTGAAATATTTGGAAACGCACAATTTCTGAACTGCAGCATTGCATAACTTCCTCTATATAACATAGTAGTATATGAGAGAGTGAAAATGATAAGAATTAAACTTCAAAGAACACAGTGATGAGTTGAACAAAATACATTTACGTTTGTTCTTCCATCACTAATACTGCAAAGAAACGTATATACCATGATTTTTTAGAGTCATTCTGAAAATTACAGATGCTTTGTTGAAAAGTCCTGTAGCAAAATACGCAAATGGTGAAAGTGAAAGTTAGTCATGGTAAACATCCCTCACAATAAGTTCCAAAAATAAGGAAGACAGCACATCCTCAGCTATCCCTCTATCAAGTTCCATTACTGTAGACAAAAAGGTTTTAAAAAAATCAGATTTCTAGTCTGGATGTTTCAATTGTGTACAGATGGTTCAAAAGAAAAATGTAAGAAAGAGAATTTACCATTAACATTTCTTTCCAAATACACAAAAACTTTTAATAAATATAATTTGTGATTTTTTAGACAAACCCAACATTATGCTAATATTTTGACCTCCATAATCCAGTTGATGTACCTGATGAATGGGCACAAATTATTAGAACGTGTAAAAACAATTCTTGTCCATATGAAAAAACACAATGTTGAATGAAAATTTTCTTGAATTCAAAGAACAATTCACAGAAATTCTAAACATACCAAAGTGATCCATCTGCTGGCTTTTTAATGGATAACAAATCTAAGTCATTATCACTTTTCTGTGAAATTGATTTCAATCAACCTTCCCAAGACAGCAAAAGAGGAAATATGGCTGAATTTCAACTCCACAATCTTAATAAGGGTATACAAAGAAAAATTTCCAGTATCTGCACCAAAATATGTAGACATTAGTACAATGTGAGATAAGTTAATGATTCCAAGAGAAAATTACTGAAAGTATTAGTGATTCTTTGTACTTGGCGCAACAGCCTGTGAACGGGCTCAGGCCTACCGGCGATGTCTAGTGGCCATGGGTTAAGGGGGTACGTGTGGTTAGCACATAGATATCCCCATGCCAAATTCTGGTCTTCTCAACCTGAGAAGTGAATTTTCTCATCATCACACAGCAACATATACTGGGACATAGCAAAGAAAATGCACACTATAGTCTTGGCTTGACTGGGAATCGAACCCGGGGCCGCGTAGTGGAAAGCAAGCACGCTGATCAAGATCTAGCCACGAGTCCATTAGTGATGCCTTACCAAAACCTATTTGGGGAACTTCAAAAGAAGGATTTGTATAATTTCCAGCTTTACTGATGGACATTTCCATAAAAATATGCATTTCAAAGATAGTCACAGTCTTGACAAAATAATTTAACCTTGTTTGTAATTGTTTATTATCTTAAAATAAATGGTTTTCTCAAAGAAAAAAAAAAGATTTATTTTAAGTGGTCTTTACAGGTTTTAATTGCCTTTCTCTCAACACTAACGAAATGTACATTCATGATTTGATATTAAGGAAGTCCAACCAACTATGGGTCATCTCCATGATTTCTAAACGGTTCACAATATTGAAATGCAGTTTTTGCTCAAGAATGGGAAATCATTTTGAGGATAAAATAATACTTTTTGACATGTGATTTTAAATTAAATGCACAATATTTCCTGTAGCAGCCCCTGCAACTGTCCGCCTTTGTGGAACAGTGTTGCAGGAGAGGCCGCGAAAGCCACCTTCCTCAGAGGCGACAGTTGCAAGGGGACAGGAAATATTGTACATTTCATTTAAAATCACACGTCAGAAAGTATAATTTTTACTAAAAAGTACTATCAAAACAACATACATTACATCATTCCTCGTTTTCTGATTATCCATTGCTAGTGACAAAGATACACAGTTCCATTGAAAAAATGTGAAATGAATCGATTTATCAAAAATTAAAAATATTTCGAACAATATCTCTATAGCACATTTCATGCCCTATGATTCCATGTTGTTGAGTGAAAACTGCATTTCGATACTGAGAACCGTTTAGAAGTTATTGGGGTGGCCCATAGTTAGTGGGTCTCCCTGTATATGTGATGGTATAAATGAAGTAATACACAATATAATTATTTCTTTAGTTAATATAAATAAAGTTATTTCTCTCTAACAAAAATTCACCTCCCTTCTCTTAGAAGATTCTGACATACCTCAACTGCTGCTTTTTCCTCCTTCTCCTCCTCCTCTTCCTCTTCACCCTCTTCTTCTTCTTCTGCTGCTTCTTCTACTGCTTCTTCTTCTGCTTCCTCTGCTTCAGTATATTTGTTGTCATCCTCCTCCTCCTCTTCTTCTTCTTCTTCTTCAACATCCTCTTTGTTTTCCTCCTCTTCAGACTCCACTTCCATTTTCACAGTCACCAGACAAGAAGGGATAAGGGTTTGAGGCTCCACCTCCTGGGAGACAAATAAAAATATTATTACAGGGGTCACGTAATGCTAAAGAGGGAGGGAGGATGTCTGAGGCAGTGTTACACTGCATTACATATGGGTAGGGGGTTGTTAATTATTGTTCATATTATTTATATTATATTATATTTTGCCGATCCGGTGGCCAAGATCGTTAAGGCAGTAGTGCCGTAGCGATTCGTACCGAAAGATCGCGGGTTTGAGTCCCCGCCTCGGGCATGGTTTGTATTGTGTTCATCCTTTCACCCCTAATCCATCCAGTCATCCTCATCTCATTACTACCTTCTGAATAACATTCAGAATTGTAACTCGAGGCTTTATCCTCACCTCAGAAGGTGAAAACCATCGACAGTCCGACCATGAACAGTAAAAGTGAAGTGGAACGACTCAAGTGGCCCAACGTGGCCAATCAAGTTAATAATAATAATAATAATAATAATAATAATAATAATAATAATAATATTTTTATATTGTATATATTTCATGCATTTTCAATTTCATAAAAACAAAACACCTAAAAGCACTGTCACTGAAATACTTTGCAATGATTATATACTCAGTAAGAATTGAACAGTGTACTTTTTCTTAGATGTGTATCCCCTACATAACTTAATATTCAGTCATTTTAATGGAGTAAACAAATTAATTAATGAGTTATTTTACCAACTTTCCCCACTATTATTTATCTTACCTTAAAGTAAACAAGTAAAAAAAAATGTTCATTTAAATTTACAAGTACTAACACCTAAAAATGTACCATACAGTTGTTATATTAATTGACCTTCACAAACCTTCGATAAAGCTTTTTTTTCTTCTTTCGTTCTTCTATTCCTTACCTCTAATGCATTCTTTTCCACAGGCATTGAAATAAGGCTTTCTTTCAATATGGTCTAAAACAAAGAGAACCACAAGTTAAAAATAATATATTTTATCAGAGGTCCACAAAATTTTCTTTGGGGGGTTGGGGTGGGGGTGGGGGGGCTGTACATTTTGTTACATCACAGAACAAACATACATACAACATTGTGTGAACTGAAGAAATAGCTCTCGCGGATCAACCAAAGGAAATCTTTTTAAGAGGAATGCACGAAGAAAATTTGAGGAAAACAGAGAAATAAGAAAAGAAACAAGGAGGAAATGGAAATTCCTTTACACAACCTCTCCTGAAATGTTTATCACAATTTTACTACTAGAAAATTAATATTCAACAAAATACAAAGAAGCCAAATATCTGGAATAGGCATGCCATGAGCATGATAATAATTGTAATTGCAGTTGGTAATAGCAAGGTGGACACCAGCAGAACATAAAATACTTGGTAGCTACAGAAACCAAACCACAATTATTACCTTTTCTTTAACATCTTCTGCAGATAATGAATTACCTGCATCAAGCAGACCAGGTTGTTTCTGCAATAGAAGATGAATTCCTTTGTTAAAAGTAAATATATGTAGGAAAAAAATCCTCTCTAAATATTAGCAGAAATGTGTAAACGTCATGAATCTTCTCTAATAGCAATGAAATACAGCAAAAAGAAAGAAGTTTGGCTGAAAATGTTACTGCGGGAGAAAGTAGGAACTGTAGCAAAAACAAAGATAAGAGAGTTGGTTTGATAGTAAATGAAGGTAGATAAATTTCCAATGGTTTAGGCAATAATAAAAAATGTATACATTTAAACAGGACAATGATTCTTGTCAGCCATATCATCAAGACAACTGGAAAGTATGAAATGTGATATAGTTCAGATGGTTTTTCGTAACCTAAAATCCACCTGTAAAATATTGCTTATGGCAGTAAAAAATCTGGTATTAATTATATGTTTGAGTGAATTAATTGAGTCCCTTGAAGAGAAACAAATTTCACAATTGACACTTTACAACTGATGTGACTATATTCTTAAATGCAATAAGTGTAATGCTGTACATTTCTCTTTATTAAACAAAATTTTCTTGAGCTCAGACCTTTTTATAACCTTGCAATAGGAACTATTGGCATACAAAAACAAGCTACAGATTCAAGCTACAATATAATTATCTTGCCATCATAATAAAGAAACGTGCAATTTTTCTCCTAGTTAGCAAAATGAGAGGTAAAGATTGCCTCTACCAAGATTGGACAAAAAAATTATGGCAATAGACGTACACTGGATCAAAGATGAAGACAGCCAGTGATTCTTAATCTAGAGTTACTTCTCCAAAAATTTTCCCATCAAAAACCTGTATATAGTCACATAAACTTGGTCTCAAAATATGTATTTATTTTATTATTTAATTAATACAATTATAAAAATTAGTAAAAGCTTTTAAATTAAAGGACAATGAATCCTCTAGTAGATAGGTATAAGAAAGTATAACAGACAGGGGCGGATCCAGTTGTTCATTTTGGGGGGAGGGAGGGCTTCTTAGATTTTTGTTAAATAGTGAACATATTTGTCACTATATTGTTTTTGAAGTGTATATATGGCACTATACAATATATTTAAATAATTACATAATTCTAACATAAATATTTAAATCAATTTTATCAAATAAAGAAAGGTAATCAACAAAAACTCTAGGTCTTTTCTCAGGGGAGGGGGCATGGCCCCCCTGGATCTGCCATTGATAACAGATGTCAATGCAAAAGTAATAAAATAAAGTGAACAAAAATAGAAGCAAAATATTAAACCCTTAGTGGATCATATTGAGAACGTGGTTCTGAAAGTCTCCTTCTGCTGCCACCACTTTCCAAACAACCACAATGACTCTCAGTAGTCATTATCTTCCCACTCAATCCACAGTTTTGACAGAACTTATCAAAAATATCCAGAATAATAAAGAAGTGTAATTATTTTTAACCATTCATTTAAAATTATTTCACTGAAATCTGGATTAATGAAACATTTTGGATTTATATTAAAAAATAATTGAATAGGAATCTATAAAGTGAATGTAAAATTTAGCTTCTTTAATCTTCACAAATTTATAAATTTGGATAAGAATATAAATGACATAATAACATCTTGGTCATTATCCTTTTATTATTCATTCAATTATATTACAATCCTGATGTTTTGGACAATCCATACTGAACACCACCAATTTAAAAGGAGTGGAAAGATTGTAACATTAATTTAAATGACCGCTTTTACAGCACATCCAAACCTATATGAATGTTTAAATCTCAGGTATAATTGATGGAAATTTAGGTAAGCAGTGATCCAGTGAGTAGCCAATTGTCCTGTGTATCAAACTTGTAAATGTATAAGAAATTTATAAGAGTTAGTTTCCAATGCATTAATTTTTGCAGCAAACCTAAAAGATGGGATCATAAATTTTTAAAATTATTATGAATTTGTTAAAAACTAAATGAATACCTCTAATTCAGTATTGACTGTCTGAAATAAAAGGAATCAATAATAGTACTGAAAGCATATCAATAGCACTTTTAAAATGAAAATAAAATTCCAAAGAATATATTGATAGTATGTTTGAAAATCAGTACAGTGCTTGGTGTTTTCAATATAAATTTAAAAACTATACAATTTATAATGTAATTTCTGTTTAACTATCATTTTATTGTGTATTTATTGTGCATATTCTAAAGGGTTTTCAACTTTTTTGTTTTTATTTTCTTCAAAAATATTTCTTACAATGGCATCAATAAAAATATAATATTTCTCTGTGATATGCCAAAACTACTGGAAGGGTATAATGCTGTTGCTAGAGAAAGGAAACGTCTCTCAAAAATGCAAATGACGACGGAACTGCCGAAAACTTATAAAACTTTATTTCACACATCGTAAAAATTATAATACTAATCTGGGTCAATACTATGGATTTGTATATTATTCTCACGCAACAAACATACATATTTCGTGAACTTAAATAATAAAACGTACACATTCCTTCAGCTCCTGTCCTCTTTCAGGATCAGGATGCATTGATTTTTCCATTGCTGGAACACCGAACTAATAGGATATCGGTTGCGACGAATTAAAACTACTTATTTCACAAGACATTGCCAGGTGTTTTCTGACTGAACAGGTCCCAACTTCATTTCTTCTTCGGTCATAACCACTTCGATGACAGTGAGCGGTCAAGAGCGTTTAGAACTGTCAACCGAAACAAGTTCTTTTCTTTGATCTCCCTAACACGTCACACGCACAGCGTGCGTTTTACGTGTACAAATCAAAGAATCTACAGAAACACTCACGGATTTTCTAACATTGCAGTAGGCGCGAAAATTAAACAGCTCCAAAGGATGTGACATGGCATAGATTGACAGCATACACATGGGTTTCTTCATGCTATGCAAGTTCCAAGAGTTTGTGTCACATATCCTTCAAATCTATACTTCGAATTTTCTGTAGAGGCTGATGACATTAGGTAATTGATATACCTCCTGCCTTATAAAATGAATATTTTTAACAGCGGTAAGCACATTTGAATTAATTAATGAATTAAAAATATTAATTTTATAAGGCAGGAGGAGGTGTAACAATGACCTAGTGTCATAGGCCATTACACAAAATCGAAGTATAAGAAGGCATTCGGCACATTCAGCATTCACCGAATAGCGAGCACATCAGCTGGTTGCCAAAATTCGAACAGCTGGTGTGGCTTCGGCGAATGTTCGCTTCCTTTGATGTGTATTAAGGCTGGCAAACAACAAGTAGGATAGTTAGAGGGGGGCAAGGGGTCCTCCCCGAGGGTCATCATTTTAAGAGTTTGACAATTATAACATTTTTTAGTTGGAATTATACAATTCTAAATTTAAAAATGATATTTCAATTATTATGAATTACACACAGTATTATACGCATTCAATTATTATGAATTACACAGAATATTATAAATAAAAGACATGTGCAAATACATTTTTATTAAATAATGTATCAACTATCCTGTTGTAGATATTTTTATATTTAATATTTGGTGGGTGGGTGATACCTATAGTTTTGCCCCGGGTAACACCGACTGAAGCTACGCCACAGCAAGCAACCGCCTAAAAATAATACAAATTGAGCAAACACGCCTAAAAATAACTTGTAAGAGGCCGATTTCTACTGCCCTTTAAATTTTACTTTCCTGAAACTTAAATCCATTGACACTCAACTAGAGCTCATTAAACCCATGGCGGAAATCATGGATTTCCTCCATGGAGAGTTCCTCCAGCCTCCACCGACTTGGCGCAACACTGGTTTGCGTCACAAATGACATGACCACAGCATGAGCACTTCGTTTGAACCTCCTTGGAAAAGCCACATCAGACGCTAGACGTTATGTTGATTGGAGAGTGAGAAGTGTAGAGAAATATTTTGAAAGTGGTACAACGTGACAATTTTCAACGGTCAACAACCAAAAATAACACAATGAAGGTGTACAAGATGCAATATTTAAAAGCAATGCTTCATAATTCTGTTTCAATGTCTTGTAACGAGGTAATATTTTGGTATCTGGCTGCATTTAAAATCTCCGCTAATATTGTTACGCAAAGTGGCGTCTGAAGCTCATTGGCTGAAATCGGATACCATGCGCAAGACCCCCCCGATTAAACCTCGATGGCACTAACGTTGGTATTCGATTGTGCTGTACTGACAAAACTATTGACACCTCTGAAAATTATCGAATACTATTGGAATCAGTTTTTACTAAATGTATACATTGAGATCATTCCAACATCATTATTTATCTTTTAATTATCTCTCATTAAATGTAAATATGTAGAGATCACCGGTTCAAACACTACTTCGACTTCGTATTTTCGTAATAAGCAAAAGAAAGACAAAATTCTGGTTCACGGTGAGCGTGAATGAGCGTCCAACTGCGTAAATTGGGGGCGGCTGAAGGCTAGCAATCTCTATTTCATATTTATTTCAAGTAAGTTTTAAATAATTTCTAAAAGATTGATATTTAAAAGTATAACAAGAGCTCCAATGTAAGAAATGAACAAAGAATGTATGAAAAGCTCCAATGTATGAAATACTACACACGTTATAACTCACGTAGCATCCAACTGCTTCAATACATCTAAAATTACGATCAAGAAGCGCAGTTCTTTCAGAGCGGGTGACTGTGACGCCCAATTCAGGGGAGGCGCGGTACATTTAAACCAGAATAGCTTATTGCTGCGATTATATGGCAATTTAATCATACTTTTACTACTGATTTTAATTAATACTTAATTTAGCTCATTTCTTACAACACTTTATTGGCTAATACTTAATCTCTTACTTAATTTTTAAATTAATTAAAAAAAAACACATCGCACGAGAGTTACACCGAGGACTGGGGCAACTCCGCTCGCAGGTGGGGTAGTGCCGTACAACCATACACATTGTAAAATGAGGGAATTATTACGATAAATAAAACGTTAGACTATAAAGAAATCGTATTTTATTATTTTCAAAATGAACTTTCGTATTTTACAGAAGTACATTAATATTTTCGTTGGTCTTATCTAACATTTTCTTATTTATTTATTTAGTTATTTATAAAGTACAATAATCGCAGATAAAGGTTTCTGCAAATTCGGCAGCACTGTACCCCTCGTGCATCCACCCAGAGCACAAACGACACCAGAACCAAAGTTCTTGATCTCTTCTAAATTCTGCATAAATTATACAGGTGTCTTGGGACCCTCTGTCTTACTGTACTTACAGTCCCTTTCACGATCCAAAAGCTCTTTGGATCGATGCCATCTAGTTCGAGTCGCAAATTATTGTGCTGATAGGTCCATCTGAAGACGACGAGTCAAAAGAAATATTTCGTACGTATGTACGTATATTCGTATTATAGGGAAAGTTACGAAATACTGCGGAAAATAGATTTCGATATTTCAACGAAAATACACGTTTTGGGGTCCCAAAATACCGAAAAAATGTATTTTTAGCATGTTCTTCAGTTTTTGAAAACAACTAGCGCCGAAACCATACGTACGATGTTTTCCAAAATGGATATTCCCTGGTCGATCCGTGTCCACTCCAGGCGCCGCGATATTGAAAAACTTCCTTTAAAAGTTGAAGGTATTTTACATTAAGCTCCTCGGACATTCTCATTTTTTTTCAAAAAAAGGCTCCAACTTTTCCCATACTACGTATAGTACTCCGTACATACGTATGTATACGAGAAAGTAATTACTGTATTGATATTATTAGCCAAGTGAATGCACATAGTTTTGACAACGCTACACTGGCAACAGTGCTTTGCTCTTTTCTGTACAATTTTTTGCGAATAGTGTATCAGTTAAATGTATTCCTGTTTGTTTCATTTGACAAAGTAAGAAATTATTGATGTTCCTGACTAGCGAAATGAATGCGGATATGCATCATATGCGCTTTGTTTTAATTGGTCGTCATCTATTTA
This sequence comes from Gryllus bimaculatus, assembly GCA_017312745.1. Classification (NCBI taxonomy): domain Eukaryota; kingdom Metazoa; phylum Arthropoda; class Insecta; order Orthoptera; family Gryllidae; genus Gryllus; species Gryllus bimaculatus. The sequence continues at coordinate 142,628 of BOPP01000252.1, forward strand.
TTGTAGCTGAGGGTTTAGTAGCGCACAAAATGCAATACTTTATTATTACATAGCTGTTTCCAATAACGCGATAAAGTATGTGCTGTTGTAGCACCACTAGTTTAATTATGATATGAGAAGAAATTGTCGAGTCCTCAGGTACCAGGAAAAAGGTTATGAATGTTTTTTCTTTAAATATATTGCATGTATCCACGCAGCAGTTAAACTCTAAGTTTTCGACCATGTACAAACTGCAGAAAGTCAAAAATTGCTTTTCTAGTTGACGATTTGCCGTGTGCTGTTTTTGCTTTGCACTTGCGTAGTGTCGAGACGGTGTAGACCATCGAGAGTCGAGACACTCGACTCTGACGGTACGCATGTGCAAACCACCAGTTGTGTGTCTTGAACATACGTCTCTATTTCCTTGTATAACAGAAAATGTAAAGTTTTCTGTGGGAACTGGAACAAAGCGTCACCTGTGTGTGAGCATTGCAAAAAAAGGCTAAAAACAATATAAAATACCATCATTTTCATAAATTGTAAAAATTCGGATTTTTTTAGTCGTCCGCATGGCTCGATGCGGATTGAAATTCGACAATTTGGTACTACTGGCCACACTGGACACAAGTACAAATAATATTACAACAGACATCATTCACAATAACTACGAGAAGCAAGCACATGTCCTCAATTGTATCTGCAAATCTACATGTCAAATAAGCTAAGCTGTTAAAATACGAGAAAGTTAATACAGGAACAGAGCATCTATTTATAATGTAATTGAATTGCGAGAGACTTGATTATTTAAGTGAAAAGTGGACAATTGAACGAATGATACCATTATAGCTCAATAGCACCTGATCTCTCATATATGAGCACTGCATTGAAACCAAGCACACCAAACGGAATTGGACACAACTTGTCCGTGAAGATGTAGTGGTGTAAGCAATTTCTGTTTGTCGTATTCGGCGAAGAGATGAAATGCAGTTTCTATTTCTTGACTCCTCGCAGACGCCTTAGGATTGGGCCCAAGTAGCCTCCCTCCGGGGCGGCTAACCAGGCGACGCACACCGCCCTCAAGAAGTCCGTCACGTACCCTGACGAGCGGTAAGGGAGATGGTAATCATCTAAGGCAAATGATAAGTCGGGTGTATCAGGGTTCAAAGAATATTTGAATTCCATTTGTGTGGTGGTCCAGATTATGATCTCCGAAATGAATTCTAGTGCTCCTGTCATCAGTATCATTTTCAGATACATTTTAATTCTGCAACAAAAGTCGAAAAACACAGTGCAAAAATCTGTAGCAATCAGTTTAAATGACTATTAAAGTACGTTCGCCCTTAACTTTACTCATGTAAACAAACTTTGTATATGTCCCTCCGAGAAGTTAATGATTGGCTGCGCCTGTGGCGTCACGATTATACTCCAATGTCAGCCCTTGTTACTACAAGAACTGCCATACACACTTACCTTGTACTTCTTTAATACGCCGAAATTCCAGCTAAAAATATAGATTTTTGTTTAATTATCAGAAAACATATTAACAACCTCGCATGCTAGCGATGAAAGAGTTCCACAGAAAATACAGCGGTGTTCTTTTTATAATTGGGCAAGCCCCAACCTACATTAACCACATTCATAATTTTAAATGCTGACAATTAATATAATGACAACTGACTGCGACGAGACTTGACATGAAATACTAGTAATGGAGGATTATTCCTATTAAGCGCACTAAATTAACGGAGGATTACTCCAAGTGCAAAGCGCTCAACGCCCCCCAAATTGCTTGGAGACGCGCTGTGTCTATGCAGACGCAACCATTTAAAAAGAAATTGTTAACAGTTCGTCCCTAGACGTCGGTTCCAAAAACATTTGCACACGAATGCAATGCCAGATTAACAAATTCGTCGCACTCGCACTGCACTAGCTTTTTTCTTGTACATGGAGTAGTTACCTTTCTAATAATTCATCCCCTCATTCTCTTCGCGTTTTACCACACTGTCATATCTTCCGTCATTTCTTCGGCCTGTCGGATTCACTTCGGCCTGTCGGCAATCACTGTCGGATTTTTAGCCGCTATTTTCAAAAACTTGCAAAACCACTTTATTCTCAATACTTCTGAGGGATTTTTCCTGCAAATGTTTTATTAAACTTGCCGTGCCAGGATCTGCTTCACACATTGTGTTCGACGCGATGACGAAAATTAATTTTACTTAATGCAAGTACCAAACACCGTGTTTCACTAACAAGACAAATGTAGCATTTTTTTTACTAACAAGACAAATGTAGTTATCATTCAAGATCATAACTGCAGCTATAATTCGATTATACATTAAGTCCATTGACACTTCGTCAGATATGACGTTCTCATCCAATCGGAAGCTTAAACACCACTATAGTGACGTTCAAGCTCCCGATTGGATGACACCGTCACAGCTGACGATTAGTCAACGGACTTAATATTTTCATCGAAGTATAGTCAATTAGTGGTGCTACAAATTGGCACAGTCTTTTTTTTCTAGTTAGCTTCGTAATTTCTTTGTTCGTGGTTAGATTTTCCGTTTTGTCCCATTCTCTTCTCAGTTGCCTGCTATCATTGCCCCAAATACATTTTGTCACATTTTTTCGATTTTTCTGTCCCCTAGTGATAGAACTGAAACGTCACTTTAAAAAGATTACAGAAGAGTAACACCTGGTCCGATATAAAAATTTGCCGCAGTTTTTTAGGAAATGGCGTTTCAGCGTTTCTGAAACTGCCGAAAATTGAGCTCATTTTTCGAAAAAAGGTTTCGAGAAATGTTATAAGATATCATTTGAACACACGTATAAATGCAATAATGTATAAAAATCGCCGCTAATGTAAATATTAACGATGTGAGAGAGAGCACGTTGTAATTTTTGATAAGACAAAAGAATACAACAAAATGGCTTTTATATCATCTGTTACAGTACGTTGAACGCTTACAACTCCACCAGAAGTCCAAAGAAAAAAATTCGAGCCTTTTTTTGAAAATTTCTTGTTGATATATTTTAATTTTGCTCATATTGCCCTGTATTGCACTAAAAATACTAAATATTTCGAAATATATGAGCATGACCTTAAAGAAATAACTTGTAATGGAGAACAAAATCCATTTGAAGGAAAAATATCTATCTTCAATTTTGTAGTTGTAGGAAGACCCCGAAAATATTTAAAACTTTCGCAATTTGCGAAACTTCAGAGATAACATTGAGAAATGGAGTTATTCCATCTTTAAACATGTATTTTATCTCTTATTACAAAAGTTTTAAGAAAAAATTTGAAGCCATTTTTTAGAAAATTTTCAAAGTCTTCTAGGGGTTTCGGGTAAATTACATCCCTCAAAAAAGTTTTTCATAATCTCAGAACTTCCAGACGTGTCTCGTTTATTGAGGAAAAATTCCCATGAAATGTTTAGGCGCTCGTGTTGTTCACAGAGGGACCAACACGCAGAGACGGACGGACGTTTTTTAAAAATAACTCTTTTTCGGTAACAAGGACCGACGATTTCTTCAATCTGACTATATAACATGTTAAAGGGAGTAATTTACTGCATGACAGAACAAGATTTATCAACATTTTATGTATCAGTGCCGCAAAATTCACGCTCGTGTTTTTTCAGTCGGAAAGTCGCAGTTATTTGCCGCAGCATTACATAACTTTCTGTATTACTCCGTATATACGCAGATAATCTTCTTGCCCCTACGTCACATACAGTTTTTACTGTTTTTTGACTGAATAAATCTACATCTATACGTACGTATACGACAAAGTAAAAATCTGTTACCGGACTGTAGATCCATTTGAAACAGGAAACACATTGATAGTACGTGGGTGGAAGAGCGGCACCCGACTTCCTGGCTAACGAACGCTACCTCAAAGAGGTCCACTGGCAGCTGCACTGTCTTTAGGATCACGCTCGACGTCTGATTTCACTTCAAGGCACAAGATAACTTTATTTCGGCTTCGTTTTTGTAGAGGAAATAAATCAGTTTGAATACGAAAATAACTCGTACAGCGCACGACCGCTGAAGGGGATTGGGGTGTCCGGCAGCAAATGAGAAAGAGCGACGACCACGTGCATTTGTTTACACGCTGAGTAATTGAATTGAATTAATGCCTTATTTTACGTGGCGAGACTCGGGCCATCAGGCCCGCTCTTCCGACTGACCACGCAAATTTCGCTACGCTCCTTTCACCAACTAGCAGAGAAAGGAGGTATTTCTTGGGCGAGAAACGGGCGATTTTGAATTTAGCTCAGAGGCGTCATTTAGGTATGACATGTAAGTAGATATACTAACATGGGACAGGCGGCTTTACTTCCCCTCCGAAGGAAGGCGTACGAAGGATTTTTACGTCCTTAAAATCCACGGCTTCGATCGAGTTTGAACCCGCCAACTCGAGTATACCAGACCGATAAGCTAACCGTTGCACCATCGCCGCCGCCGAGTAAGGTAAGAGCGAACCAGGAATAACTATTTATTCACCACTTACGCTTTCGCATCCACTTCTCTTCGATTGCTGCCGCCGTTGCCGCTCCCGGAGGTCCCTCCATTAGCGCTTTGGACGATCGCTGCACATCGGGGATTCCCCTCCGCTTGGCGCTGCCTCGCATCTCCCTCTCTGCGTAGAACCGAGTTCCCTCTTCTGAGACGCTTAATCTTCCTCAAGGTGATAGAGAGACTGGCGACGTTGCAGAACATTAGACTTAACACAGGGCCGTAAAAGAAGATAGCGGTTCCGTATTTGTAAGAATATAAATTGTATATTCTACCATCTGCATCATTCGGATCTGCAATATAGAAGTAAAGAGAACGAATGTTGTGCTAATTTTTTTAACATACAAATTTCAATCATGAGTATCATAACGATGTATGATACGTGTAGGTTTAAGCACTGGAGAGCAGTTTTATTCAAGTTTTCTTGGAGAGTATTTCAAGTATGTAAGCACAAGAAACTAAACAGCTCGTACTGTATTAGGTGCATAATATCCCACACGATGTCACCGTTCTTGGGACCAAAAATATATTGTAATTGAAATACATTTATATATTAACGGTAGCATTGCACTGTATGGGGAGAGGAAGGGTTAGAGTGACACCAAGGAAGTTTTCCTTTCTCACATACTACGCTGGCGACACACGATTATGGGAGTCACCACACCAAACAAAACCGAACGACAAAACGGCGCACCAAAGGCAGAGAATAGTTGATATATGATTAGATAAGTTGTTTTGAAAGCCACTTTTATGGTTCGATTTGTAAAAGAAAATTTCCCCACATCTGTTCTCTGCGGTCTTAAATTTATTTTGTGCCTGTGAACCCTCTCCTGATGTGAAGGAATACTTACCTCCCGATTAATTTCTTTCCAAGCTGGATGACCGCTATAAGCTTTATTCAAAGCGCAGAGCCTCGTTACTGATCGCCTGTTTTCGAGTGAATCCAATTTTGCCATTTTCTTGTCCCTGAAAGTAAATTTAGCTCTCCTACGCTGAATCCTTTCCAAAGTTTTACACTGCATATTTTTGTGTGGATCCCAACAAATTGTTCCATATTCCATTATCGGGTGAACAAGCGATAAATAAGAAATTTCCTTCGCCTTTGTCGTACTCTTTTTTAAGGTGCGCATTTCGAAGTGAAGAGACATTCCAGTCTTTCCCTACAACAAAATCTACGTGACCTTTTCAGCTTAATTTACTGTGGAAATGGATTCCTAGGTACTCGCACGAGAAAACTCTCAGAAAAATGTCGTTATTTAAACGGTAATTTGTTTCTCTGTAATTACGATCCCTGCCGCTCAAGCGCTGCACCCCGCAATCCGCCTGAGCAGCACCGCTTTGTCAGCCGCCCTCTTCCTCGACGAGCTCGCCCTGAGACCAACCCCCCGTCACGCGCATTAGATTTTCACTAATCGCCGAGGAATTTTACGAGCCCTTTCGGAGCCAGACGCATAGCACACTACATCTTCAATACAAATTACGGAAGGACGTCAACCACCCTCTCCGAAGTAGCCGGTCCGCGCCACAAGAGGGAGCCTCAGAATGGTTTTATATGCCCTATAGGTTCGCGCTAACAACCGTGGAACTCTTTTCGAGCAAAAAAAAACAATCGTAGCCTACTTCCGAGACGTGCATGTCGCGAAAAATGAATGAATGAATGCCTTATTTTACGTGGCGAGACTCAGGCCATGAAGCCTGCTCTTCCGTCTGACCACGCCAATTTCGCTACGCTCCTTTCACCAACTAGCAGAGGAAGGAGGTATTTCTTGGGCGACGAAAAAGGCGATTTGAATTTAGCCCAGTGGCATCATTTGGGCTTGAGGATCTTTTATATGCAAGTAAATCTACTAACATGGGACAGCCGGCTTTACTTCTCCAGACCGCCGCCATTACAGCCCCCTCTCCTTCGCTTTCACGGTGCGCTGACGTCCCTGCGTGGCGACAACCGATTCATGACCTCATCAATTGTAAGAAGAGAAAATATATTGTAAATACGAGATGCGGGCAATGGAAGGTTTTATGAAAGTACCGTACCATTCCACATAAACCATCCGGCAATAAACAATCCCACAGTGTTTCTTCGTGCTGCGAGCTAGATCGAAAAGAATCGTGTATGCGAAATGGTATTTCGCAATTTTAACTCGCGTTCACTTCTTACCAAGAAATATACCGTGAGGTTCGTTGAAGCACACTCTCGCCTCCGCAAGCGATGGCTCCCACGGCGGTTCCGCGGTGCCCCTCATTATGTCCCAAGGAGTAAACAGGAAGGAACACGTGATCGTCAGCAGAGCGGGCAGTCCCCATGCCAAGACTGAAAACACTAAGAACCTCTTCTTTCCACTCCCGCCAGAAGATGCCGCTTGCAATCTAAACAGAAGAGAGGCAAGGGTAATATTAGGTTGGAAAATAAGAAAATTCGCCCTCAGACACCTTTTTACTTTCTCGCCTTATTACGTACTTACGTAGTCAAGAAAAAAGATGTGGCAGAAATCGCGAGCTGAATAACTCGTATTGAAGGGCCCTGGTATCGAAAAAGTAAACATATCATGTTCATATATATTATTTCTCTAAAACGAAGTATAGTGAGAATCCTTGGGTTGTAAGTCCGAAAGAGAGGTTGAAGTATCTCTCCGTCCATCCGTGTGTTCAACGCTAACGCTTAAATCGTTCAGACAATTTTCTTCAAAATTGGCATTCCCCGATCGATCTGAGTGGCCTCGAAGCCCCGCGAATTAGAAACCGTTAATTTTATTTCCAGAGATACTGAAGATAACACCTCAACATTTTCAAAATTTTCTCAAAAACGACACCTATTTGTTAATCTACATATTAATCGCATTACTGTAAATGCGAAATTATCGTGTTTACCGGTATCGGTTATCTAAATATTTTAACAGATTTTTAAGAAATGAATAATTTTCGTGAAATTCTTGCTTTAAAATAATAAAAATTCACTAAAACAATACTTTTTAACTATATTAATGAAGGCAATTTTCGTATAATTTGGCTAACATTGGAAAAATTCCATGTTTTCCTATTAGGTTAAAAACTTCTTACCTGAAGCCTAACGCCACGTTCGTACAGAGCGCCGTAAGCCAAAACCAAGAAGCCATCAGCAGAAAATACATCATTAAAGCTGGGGAATCGTAATAAAAGGCTTTAGTAAAACATATTTGTACTTTGAAGATTGTGTAAATAAAATTAATTTTGTGGTATATTAGTATGTAATTATGTATAATTATGTATAATTATGTGGTAATTAAGTGACAATAAATGGTTCAAAGCAAAATAACAGCTCTACAACAGCACGTAGCTTATCTCCAGCGGTTATGTAATATTAAAACAAGAGATGCACATACATTATTTCAAAATTTCAAATGTTCGAAAAACAGATTTCAACTAAAATGAGACCCACGTCATTCTTTTATGCGTCGCTTCTTCTACCCGTGGAAATGTTTAAAGACATTTAAGCGGTTTTTTAGAAAATATTTTTTTTAGAAATATCAAAAATTTCAAGCGCAAACTTGGCAAAAACTACACGTTTTTTCAAAAAACTGTACATGATCTTTTTTAAAGAGCTGATGTTTTACAACAGACTTTGGTTTTGGGAAAAATCTTTATCTATCTTATATTTTGAAGTTTTGAAATGTTAACTTTCTGCAATTTTCGTAAAAACGGGAAGTTATGCGGAAATGGGGCAAGCACCATATTTTAATTTCTACTTATTGCATATGAAAAGAGAAATTAAAGAGCAAATTTGGTGAAGTTTCTGATTAAAAAATGTTTAACTTTCGTATATTTCGAGCAATATTACACGAAAACTAGTCATATTTTCAAAAAATAGAACGTGAACTTATTTGGAGATCCGTCTTTAAGGAATGAATTTTATTCAGGAAAAAATTTCTATCTCAATTTTATATTTGTCAAGACATGCTCCCAAAATTACACTTTTGCAATTTAAAATAATAATAATAATAATAATAATAATAATAATAATATAATAATAATAATAAAAAGAATACCAACGAATGTGAGACCTGACCCATTCTATTTAGCGTTTATTATGGCATCCGCGGATAAAGATTAATCGATACAATTTGGAGCCATTTTTAAGAAAATTTGTAAACTGTATTTCATGCTTCGTATAAAGTTCCCTTAACAATTGAAAAATCCGTTTGAAACTCCTAAAGCCTCGAGATCATTCAGATTGATCGGAGAATACCAATTTTGGAGAAAAGTGGCTGAGCGATTTAGCGTTGTCCGCCGACGGGCAGACAAACAAACGTTTTGCCGCCAATCGCTTTTTGGCTTTCAATGACCCGCCAAACATGGAGTCTCACTTCATCACGTGTTAGAGGATTTTTTTATATTTCCCAACTGGATTTATCCATTTTTTTCGTTACCAGGGCCTCGCACAGAGATTTTCTGCCGAAAATTCGCCGTTTTCGGGCGAACGATTAAATACAAAGTACCTTTCTATCGGCGAGAAAGTAAACATTGCTATTTCTATCTTACTTATTTTCCAGCCTTTACTTGATTAACTACACGAAATGGTAGAGGTTCCATAGCAAGTATATGTCCTTTTTACTTCCTCGTATACGTACGTGTACTGTTTTTTTTTTCATAACTGCCTCTGACGTAACTCAGTTGTCCCGGTGTCATTCAATCGGAAAGTTGAACGCCACCATAGTGATGTCACTGTAGTGACGTGTAAAGTCCCGATTGGATAGCAGATGACCTGCCAGAGGCAGCTTTGAATAAATCGCAGTATATATATATATATATATATATATATATATATATATATATATATACCTATACAGAGTAATGTACGTAGTACAGAGAAAGTGATGTAATACTGCGGAAAAAGCTGCGAGTTTTAGACACAAAAACTCGAATTATGGGGCTCTGAAACAAAGTGGATAAATCCTGTTCGAATATGTAGTAAATTACTTTCTATGAAACGCTATGTAGTCAGATTTCAAAAATTGTGGGTCCCTCACAATGAAAATGTGTTTTTTCCAAAACGTCACCGCCTGTCTGTTCGTCTGTTAGTCCGGGTATCGTCTACGAACAACACTAGGGCCTAAACCATGCGTAGCATTTTCCCCACAATGAAGCTGCACCCGCAGCGATTTTGAAACATTAATTTTTGGAGGTACATTACATGAATTCCCGGGGACATATTCAAAATTTTGTCAAAAATCGCACAAACTTTTTTCTTTAAATTTCTGGTAAGAATAACGTGAAATTCGATTACGAAGGCAGCATAGGTCCAATTGTCACTGTTAACGTTCAATTTTTGAAAATTGCACATGTTTGGATTTTTCTGCGTATTCCTACAACTACAAAAATTGAAGATTGAGATTTTTCCTTGAAGTAAAATTTGTTCTTCATAATTAGTTATTTCATTAAGGGCATGCACATTTTTATCAAAATTTTAGTAACTTTCGCGCAATAATGCTTGCAATATGTGCAATTTAAAAAAAATAGAAAAACCAGACTTTCTCATAAACGACTAGATTTTTTTCTATACTTTTGATATGGTGCGTGTTAAAAGTACTTTATAAAATGAAATAAACATTTTTCTTTATTCTTTATTTAAAAAATACAAAAATGTAATTTTTTACTTGTCCCTCGCGTCATTAATATTTACAATAGTGGTCATTTGTTTACATCATTACATTTATGAGTTTATTTGCTTCGAATGATGTCTTACAATGTTTCTCAAAAGTCAAAAGGTTTCTACGAAAATGAGCTCATAATTTCGCATTTTCAGAAACGCTCAAACGCCATTTTCTCGAAAAACACTCGAAATTCTTTCTTTAAACATTTCGTACGAATAGGGCTATTTTTCGATTTCTGTGAAATGGGCATCAAATTTCGTATTTACAGTTACCCGTAAACGCCATTATCTTAAAAACGGCTCCAAACTTTTGAAATCAAATTTCCTTATAGGACGAGGTTTTAGTCTACTATAATATTCTTATTACTATAAACTACTCGACTAATACATTTTTTAAAAAACTGGGAGTCAATTTGGAAAAATCAAAATCAAAATCATATGAATATTGTTTTACATATGATTAAGATTATTTTATTCAAAATTACACGAAATAAACGCACATTTTGAAAAATATTAATATCACGTCAATGAAATAAGTAATTCTGAAAAACAGCTTACACTTACAAAAAATATCTCTCTCTACATAATTATGGTTGTAGATCGGTATCCAAAACAAGTTTTACGTCTGTAATTTGGTTACTCAGTTATTTCAATGAAAATTAAATCTACATTTCCTTAACACAAACATTTTCTTCTTTGAGCAAAAAAAAAGGAGATTTTTCCAGAATTAGACGCAAATATGTAGGCATCTTTCAAAGTCAATTATCAGTTTTATTTTCAAGGTTCCACAACATTAGTTATGTCTTATAAGAAAATCACACTGACACATATTTTGAAAACAAACTTTTTCCTTATAAGGCGCCGGCAATTGTATTTCAGTCAAAATCTAGGAGTCGATTTTTTTTAGATTTACATAACTTCTTAAATAAAACGTTCCCAAGAATGTAAACACTTTGTCGTTGATATCTTAAAGTTCTATGTGAATGTCAAAACTTTATTTGAACTTTTGCAACTTTTGGTATTCCGGGTATTTTAACAGGAATAATTATTCCATATGTGATATTTACTATTTAAGAAGCTTTACTCTATTCTATAAAAAATACTTCCAGCCGTTTTCGAAAATCTTGTTTAATCTATGTAATATATCATTATGTCTAATAAATTCTTTTAAATTACTTACCGAAATGTCTGCAACCGTCTCCTATAATCGAAAGCGATTCATCAACGTATCTGACCAGCACATAGTACACAATCTGTCCGACATTGAATCCAAAAAGGCAGAGAGCATGGCTTGCCAGGCACCATCCGTGCACCTTCTGTCGCATGCTACCATCGCAAGCGACATTCAGTAGCACCACGGCCAGCAGCAAAGCCGACACAACACACAGTGGTTGCAGCATCCAGTACAACCCTCTCGCAACCCGTGGATATTCACAGTAGAATAAGCCTTCCTGGAAAGTACTGTGGTTGCGGTGATAGGCCGAGCAGGTTAACCAAAAGCTGAAGAAATTGTCGCGTTTTGGGTGGGGTCCCAAATGCGCGGAGAAGTCTTGAGGGTCTGCGAGGTGCATGCGTGGACAGTATTTCAGAATGAAGTGAGGGTACTCTCGGTCCAAGTTCCTTGCGGAGGAAGCATTCAAGGGCGTCCAATCACTTTGATTATTTTCTTCACACATCCAATTCTCTTTCTTGTTAACCGCCACTTGCCCGTTATCGCAGCACATTCTGAGGCACTCATTTTCGGTGCATCTGGTGTTCACATGCATTGCAAAGGGCCCGAGAGGAGGCAACGCTGCGTCCACACAGTACTCAGCTGTCCTCAATCCTCCTCCAGGGTTAGGCCGCACGACGGATACGTCATCGAAGTAGATGACCTTCGGCCCCAAGACGTCCTCCCCGACGCGCGTTTGGTTGTTCCACTCACACGATGCGCTGACAGGCAAAACCCATCGAAATGTTGGATAATGGGTGAAATGATGGGCAAGCACACTTTCGATTCTGTGCAGTGGCAGACCGGGCGGCAGCCAGCTTCGCACCCAGTCCTCATTCAGCGGAGGAAGAAATACCTTAATTCCAGGGACAAAACTGTCGGATGTGATTTGAGCTTTGGAAGTCCAATCAGTCCGCACACACGATCTCCCGTCCCCCGAAAGCATCTCGTACTCGTCGCAGCACTTAAAAACTGTTATTCCACTGGCGCCCGCCAGGAGCGCCGCAAGCAGCGCGACTAGTGCATACGAACGCATGGCGGCCGACGGGAGAGGAGTTCGAGGGAACGGATTGCAAGATTCAGCGCACACGTTGCCTGGCGCTACTGGTCTGTTGCTCACAAACTCCTCCTGCAAATGTTCTTAGCGTGAAAGTGGAGGGTCAAATAGGCTCCAATAAGAAAGTGCTTAATAGTGTATCAGCTAGTGAAGATGTCGGACGAGGGTCAGGGCTGAGAGCAGACGTGCCACTCGGTTGAGGCGTCCGCCACGGAGTGTAGGGCGACTGGGTTTTGATATTGCGACGTATCCAGAGGTGGAGGAAGGAACTTCATTCTTCCTGCTGGACTTCCGCCCTTCAAGGATAATATCGAGTTATAAGTGGGGAGGACTTCATAATGAACTTAGCATTCTTCAAATTTCAAACTTTTACCTCGCATACTAATATTGTAGAGAAAAGGAATCACAGAAAGGTCTTGCATATGTATATACATTAGAAATAATATCGATTCTATCTCCTTGACGAGATTAAATGTGTTTTCCGTTGAAAATGTTAATAAAATATATGTAGTACAGCTTTCTACGATAAAAAAATATGTTACTTTGCATTTACAGGCCTCTGACAAAGAGAGCAGTAGATTATATTATGTTCTTAAAAAAACTGGAGATAACACTAAACAAAGGCAGCAATCGCTCTTTTGAATCCATTGTTGTTTGCGGAGATTTTAACATTGATTTTCTGGTCAAATCTTGCGAGAAAGAGCAGTTTATCAATTTAATTCATTCCTTCAGTTTAGATATTACAATACATGTACCTACACGGATCAACTAAATTCAAAGAAGGCAATCAATCAATCAATAATTAACAAAACCACTACTCGATAAGAAATTGAAACAAAAAAATTAGGATACAGTGATCACGATGCACTAATTCTTACCATTATAAGAAATGCGAATACTGGCACAATAAATAATACACGTATGAGTAGATTATTTACTAACAGTAAAATAAAATTATTCATCACTTACATGCTGCAAGTAATGGAATGAGGTTTACAATACTGTTGATAAAACCATAAATGTAATTCTTTTTTTTCAACCCGTTCATTTTATTTTAACACTTGCGTTTCTCTTCAAAAATGAAATTTAAATATTTCACGGAAAAGCAATTCTTGGAAAACACAAGGGATTATAACATCATGTAAATACAAATGAATTCTTTCTTTCATTTCTAAGCATCTTGACATATCTCAAGGTTTCCTCTACTTTAAAATCGTCAAGGGCATATCGAATAGTAGGTAGAGAATAGGGCCTAAAATCGATCCCTGCATGCCCGGCAATCATTGCCACGAAAAGTCAAATGGCAGGCCAAAACCATGAAACATGACCAAGATATTTTGAACTCAAATAATAAAACAAAAACCATGTGGAATATAGTTTAAAATTCGACCAAATCAACGAGAAACTTAGTAAAGAATGTTGTTTTAAAAGATAACGATAGAAATGTGAACGATCCGGCAACAATGGCTAGTCTCTTTAACCAATACTTTTCGAGAATTGCTACCGATCTCAGTGTCTTCAGACACAAAATTCAGTATCAGATGTTCCCCCAAAAATTTTAAACACGTTGTTCGTTTTCGAAACTTCTTCCTATGAAATTCTCAATATAATCGGAAAAATAAATATATTAGACCGGTGTAGATGAATTTCCGGATTGTTTGTTAAAGACTTGCGCTCCCGCCATTATACACCGTTAACTCACATATTTAATGCATCTTATGCACAGGAATTTTTACAGATATTTTTAAAAGAGCCAAGATTAAGCCGCTTTTAAAAAAATGCAACAAAAATAAAATTCAAAACTATCGGCCAATGTCGGCCTTTTATCGGTTTTTTTCAAAGTTATATCAGCCTTTTTCGCGTATGAATGGAAACATTTAGTAAACACGACGCGTTTTCAGAGTGCCAACATGGGTTTCGGAAACCAAAATCTACGGAAACAGATATATATTTTTTCTTAAAGATGTCGCCTCATGAATCAAAACCAAGCAACTATTGGAATATTTTTACATCATTCAAAAGCTTTTGACGACATTGACCATAACATTTTACTTTCAAAATTACCTTCGTCTGGAATTCGTGGTTTTGCTCTAGGTTAGTTATGATGGTACCCTAACAACGATCTCAAGGAGTAGAAATACCTTACTGGAATAATGGAACAATATGTTCACACATTTCTGATTATTTGCTAATTGCATCTGCAGAGATTGATTTTAGGCCCTATTCTCTACCTACTATTCGATATGCCCTGGACGATTAGAAACAGAAGAACGGTTCTCTTTGCGGATGATACGAATATTCTTTGCAATAAACAAACCGTAAATAGTACAATATCGGATATTTCAAATTGGTTTCGTAATAACAAATTAATAGTAAATGAAAAGAAAACTGTTTTAATGTTTATATCTATAGTCTATACAATTAGAGACTATACCGAGCATCCAAAAGGAAAGTAATATTCATTTTAACAATGGCATTTAATGCATTATATACCCATTAGGATTGTATAATTCTAAATTACCTGCAACAAGTATTGTACTTCATCTTCTGGGTCAATGACCCCTACCTCGAACAGGTTTTCGTCCAGTTTCCCTGATCCTCGAGCAAATGCTGAGATTGTCCTTTGTTTTGCTTCTGGACATAAATGTAACTTCAAATTAACTTCTCCCCATAGCACGCCACACACAGTTTTCTAACTGTAATTTAACGGTAAATAAAAAAAATAAGATGCAATAAACAAATACAATTTTAACGGAGCATTTCTCCAAAGCATTTGCATGGATGTTTCCTGTCCGTTGCGCGGGAAAATACATATATATACTATATATATATATATATATATATATATATATATATATAGGAGGAGAAAGGGAACGATATATATTTTCTGTACGTTTTCAGGAGGAAGGAAACATTAAATAATACTCACACATTTGGTTTGTAAACAGGAACGTTGGTCGGATGGACCCATCAACAACTTTGAGCGGGAATAGCATGCCACGTTTTTCTGATAAACTCAAACTAATGGTCGTAATCTGTTCAGGAAGATTCAATTAGAAGGTAGACTGGTGGATAAATTAAGAAATAATTTCGTTCACTTGACAGACGCCCTAAAGATGTCGCTGGGTCTCACAGACCCAACGTTTCCACAGCCGGGTTAATGAAATCTTCTTCACTCCACATGAATGACGTAAATTACAGACCCCAGTAGTTTTGCCTAACAAATTGTAAAATATTCACTTCGGAAGTGTAAACAAAGCTAATTATAATACTTAATTGGGCTTTTTGTTTCTTATTCAATCGAGGAATATCCGTCTCCGAGAAGGAAGCAGCCAAATATAGGGTTCCACTCTTTATCTGACAAAGGAAGTGCGTCACAGCGGTTTGGTGGTCAGTCACGTGGTCCTCTTGCAGCATAGTAATTCCAATTGAACCATTCCTTTTACCTCCTACAAAAAGAATATACAATTCCCAGTATATACAGATGCTATTTCGAGAGCCTGAAAGTACGAACTAGATTAATTCGACGTTGTTCAACTTAACCCGGGATGATAATTGAAGCAAATATGGAAAAAATAGTATTATACGTAAAAATTGCTGATAATTTGTAGCTAGTTGCCATCAATTCAAAATAACCAGTTTAAATAACAAGAACTTCCAGAAATCGCAATTCTGTAGAGATTGCATACCCACATACGACAAGCATGTTGTACGTATGTCGAAACCCAAAAGCAAATGGAAATAGAATCAAGATGACAAACGTTCCAGTATAGGACAAATTTATGAGCATAGCAGGGCAAACAAATGATAAACATTATTATAGATCAATATTATGCAAGTGTCCATAGCGTGCCATAGCAGGAAAGTAATAATATAAACAGAAACACATTTCATACTTTAGTAATTTCAAATATTATTAGGAGGAATAAGTAAGTTTGCGTTGAAAAATTGGACAGGACAAAACAAAATGTGTGAGTATTATTTAATGTTTCCTTCCTCCTGAGAACGTACAAAAATAGATATATCGTTCCCTTTCTCCTCCTATATATATATATATATATATATATATACACATACATATATATGTTTGTTTATGTAATGTATGTATTTTTCGGTACAGGAACCATCCTCAAGCAAATGCTTTGGAGAATGCTCCGTTAAAATTTTATTTTGTTTATTGACTATCTTATTTTTTATTACGCTTAAATCAGTTAAAAACTGTGTGTGGCGTGCTATGGGGAGAAGTTAATTTGAAGTTACATTTATGACAGGAAGCAAAACAAAGGGCCATATCAGCATTTGTTCAAGGATCAGGGTAACTGGACGAAAATCTGTTCGAGGTAGGGGTCATTGACCCAGAAGATGAAGTACAATACTTGTTACAGGTTATTTAGAATTATACAATCCTAATGGTATATAATGCATTAAATGCCTTTGTTAGAATGAATATTACTTTCCTTTTGGGTGCTCGATATAGTCTCTAATTGTATAGAAAGAGTTGTGCAGCAGAAAAGATTTTACCTGAGACTTAAAGTTTTGATTCGAATTTAATCATTTAATATCATCGGACAAGGAGTTGTAAACTAATGTACATGAGGTGAATTTTTTTTAGTGATCTGTTGATACTGTCACCTGATAAATATGATTACGTCGAGTTGTAATTATAGACACCGTGTAAACATATTTCTCCTACTTCACATTTTCTATAATCGTTGGTAGAATCTTAGACAGAAATTTTCCATATAGCACTCCCTATAACTCTCCATTTAGAGTATTTTCCAGAAAAAATGGTCCTATACCTGGGTTCACGGTGTATACCTGACAGGTCCACGACCACCAACCTGCTGAGCGCTAATGGCTAGACTAGGGTGATTGATGGTTACCCCTTGAAGGTATTCTATAACCCTCCATAAATTTTCGCATAGGAGACTTCTGCGCATACTATAGGGATTAAAGGAAAATTACTTCAAAAAATTGAATATTTCCTTTGAGCAGAATTTTCAAGTTAGTGTTGGCAGCACCCTCTCTTCGCTAAGGTGTGTTACAAATTGTGTTCCTCAGGACTCTGTTCTGGGTCCAATCTCGCATCTCATGTACACAGCTGACATTAGAAAAGGCATTATATGGAAGTTTATAAGTTACGATTATAATATAAGTTGTATGAAAACCCAATATTGCAACACGTGGAGCTAAAAGGAGAATTACGAATAATAGAAAAAATCATGGGTGCAAACTAAACTCCAATCTAATTAATAGTTTCAGAGATAGACAACAAAAAAGGAGCCTCAAGTCATCACGTACAAGAACACTCCCTTTACGTGTAAATTTCCAAAAGTATTAATTAATACTGCCATAATATATTATGTATACAAGTAGTACAATTTAAGAGAAATTCATGAGTGTAAATTGAACACCATTTGGACGAATAGTTTCCGAGATAGACGACCAATAAAAAATCCTAGAGTCATCAAGTACAAAACATCCCCCCCATTAAGTGCTAAATTTCAAAATAATAATCATTTAGGAACAGCCGTCTGATATTCTGTATACAAGTAGAACAATTAAATATATATTCATGGTTGTAAACTAAACTACAATAAGACAAATAGAATTTCGAGATAGACGACAAACAAAGAAAAGCCTCAAGTCATCACGTACAAAATAAACACCATTACGTGCCAAATTTCAAAAAATTTAAAAAAAGCCAATCAGACGAAAAGTTTCCGAGATAGACGACAAACAAGGATGAGCTGAAAATCGTCAAGTACAAAACACCCCGCCCATTACGTGCCAAATTTAGAAAAATATTAATTTAGGCACAGTTATTTGATATTCTGTATAAAAGTAGAACATTTTAAGAGAAACTCATGTGTGCAAACTAAACTCCAATCAGACGAATAGTTTCCGAGATACACGACAAACAAGGATGAGCTGCAAACCGTCAAGTACAAAACAGCCCCCCATTACGTGCCAAATTTAGAAAAATATTAATTAAGGCACTGCTATTTGATCTTCTGTATACAAGTAGAACACTTTAAGAGAAACTCATGGGTGCAAACTAAACTCCAATCAGACGAAACATTTCCGAGATAGACGACAAACAAGGATGAGCTGAAAATCGTCAAGTACAAAACACCCCCCCCCCATTACGTGCCAAATTAAGAAAAATATTATTTTAGGCACAGCCATTTGATATTCTGCAATTCTGTATCTAAGTAGACCACTTTAGAGGAAGACTTCATAGGTGCAACTAAACTCCAATCAGACGAATAGTTTCCCGAGATAGACGCCCAACAAGGAACAGCGCGAGTCGTCAAGTACCATAACACCCCCCATTACGTGCCAAATTAAAGAAAAATATATTTTAGCATACAGCCATTGATATTCTGATACAAGTAAACACTTTAAGCAGAAAATCATGGTGTGCAAACAAACTCCAATCAGACGAATAGTTCCCGAGATATGACGACAAACAAGGAAAAGCCGGAAGTCGTCAAGTACAAAACACCCCCCATTACGTGCCAAATTTAGAAAAATGTTAATTTAGGCACAGCCATTATGATATTCTGTATACAAGTACAACACTTTCAGAGATTCTCATGGGTGCAACAACTAAACTCCAATCAGACGAATAGTTTCCGAGATAGACGCCCAACAAGGAACAGCCGGAAGACGTCAAGTACAAACCACCCCATAATACGTGCCAAATTAGAAAAATGTTAATTCAGGCACAGCATGTGATATTCTGTATACAAGTA
>BOPP01000252.1:165104-217247 GCA_017312745.1 Gryllus bimaculatus
TCAGTGTAAAAATGATGTATGCGGATCAGTGTAAAAATCTCAGCAACGATTTTCAATCGTTTTTACGTTGTATATCAGTTACTACAATGCTTTTTGTTTGAGATTGACATGACTGATTTGAATTACGGGATAACTTTACACTGTTCCCAAAATAAAACCCGAGAGTGTATTTAGTGATTATACATTGTTATACAGTTATTACACTGTGACATGCATTTAATTTTTACAGCTTTTGGTTACAGCGTCTTATAATTTCTTCACCTGAAAAGGCAATGGAAATTCATAAACCTAAACCAATTGGGCATAAAGATATTAACATTTACAAATAATGGGAGGCTTGCTATTTCTCTTGAGACTTTTCTTCATACAGCCGCAAGCTCTCGCAATGAATAACGTGGATTTTGAAAATATTATGTTGATAATCAGGGAGTCAAATATGAAAATGATGGAAAACAATAATGGAAATTCCTTAAACCATGTCCGTTTGAAAGTAAGGTTGTTGCATTTACCCAAATGTTTAACTTCTTTGGTACTAAATAGTTTGAAGAGATTCAGTGGGACTCGGCAAATTTCAGGAGTGCCAAAGTACAAGTATTTTAGAAATCTTCCTAATTTTATATTTTTTTGATATTTTTAGTGTGTTATTTGTCAATAATGCGTCCACCTTGACTTATGATAGTAAAAGTATAATTATAATTCAGTAGTAAAGTATAAAGTATAATTAATGTTCAAAACATAAAAACTCACCCCACAAAGTAAATGCAGAAACAGAATTGTATGCAAATTAAATTTATTTATTGAATACGTAGAAATGTATTTTGACTGCAGGCGCTACCTGTTTATGATCCTGCGGATATTTTGTTTTGCTTAAAATAGTTTTCAGTCTCTTGCGGTTGCCGACCACTATAATCAGTTTTCGCTGCATACACTGACGAACACCTATTCCTTAAGCGGACTGTATGTTCCCCACAAACACTGAACAAATAATTATTTATACTATACTACATTCTTTGCCAACAAATCTCGAATTTTATAGTGGCACGCATAGTTATAATCCGTGATGTATTCAGTTATCTCGTTCGAAAAAACAAAAAAATATATCAGCAAAACGTGGGATACACGATGTCTATTAACTTTTGATACGATAGTCAACGGTTTTTTATGTTCGTTGCTTAATTTATATTACATGAGGTATTATATGATGAATTTGAAGATTAATATTAAGTGTACAGTTTTTGTATGATATGAGAGAAACAGCAAAAAATTGCTGCTGCCATTACAAAATAGTTTCACCAACAACCGCCAACAACTACCTACAATCCCACTCCACTGGCGCTGGTGCTCTACACATCGGAGCCTGTGTGGATTCTCCACTGCTCTATAGTGCATGTTTCTTAAATTCACCCTACCATGGCTAGTGAATGTTGTTTCATCTGTAAATCCCAAAATGTGCTGTCATTCCTAATCTGACCCAGAGCAAATCTACAAAATGCTACGTGCCTTTCAAAATCCTGACCTCCCAGATCTTCATGAAGGCAAACGTGATAAGGGTGGAATTTGAGGTGGTGTACTCGTAGAATGCAAATACCACCGCACTGGCTACATCTTTGGCAATATGTGAACCTACATGTGGATGAAGTGATGCGTGATTTCACTTTCTTCATTCGTGGCTGTTCTCTTTCTGTTGTATTTAAAAGTGCCTGACATCAAAAGCCTGGAGTACACATTAAGAAAAGTCTGGCGAGATGAGAGGACACTATAAATTGGGACATGTTACAACAACTCTTGAGCTATTCCTTTGACATTCTACACTAGTATCATGCCCAACATTTCTTTATTTCAGAGCATTCTGTCACAAAAGATTGCAAAAAGAGAAACTCGTTATATTACTTGTAAAAGGACAAAAAAGAATCTCAATACACAACTTAATACTAACGTGAAATTCATTTTATAGTACACCAAAATTATAAATACAGAAATATTCGTACTGAAGCAAAGTTTTCTAAAGAATTATGAATTGTTATTACCTGAATCTCCAAATGAATCAGTCTCTCTAGCATCTATTCTCACCCATTTCTCACTCAAACCTTACAGAGCTACTGGCAAGGACAGCAATGTATTTGGAATCTAACCCTTTAGCAGACGGTACTTAAGCGAGAAGATCTGCAGCTCCGTCATCTAATAGTTGCTTCGAATACAGAACATTGATACTCAAAGAAGTCAAAGTCGATAGACTGGATGGATAGGATGGAAAGCAGAGTTCAGAGGGAAAATTGCAACAGGTTTATGAAGAGTGGTAGTGTAGGAGTGATTACCCTTATTTACTATTTTTTGGAATAATTTTTATTTTGGTGATTAATTATTTTTATCTTACTGGATGTTTCTATCTCTAAGCTATTATTATATGCTTATTAACATTGAAATTGCTCAAAATATGTGATATTCTTTGCACAGTCTTAATTATTTATTCTTATTGTGTCTTGAGATCCCATTAATATCCAAGAATATAAAACCTCATTAAATGGAGTTGAAGTAATAAACAATTTCACAATACATTCATATAACAATTCCTTACTTTCAATCCTTCAATCAAAGAAAGACCAAAAATATGAAAATGCGGATGGATGGAAAGCAGAGTACAGGGGGAAAAAACGCATTATGCCCTGAGGAAGGTTGCAGAATGGCGACCAAAACGTCGGCACCTTTGCCATGGACGCAGCGTCACCTGGACAGCCTAGTAAATACATTTTCAACCCCCCCCCCAGAAAAGTATTGTGATTTTGTAATCTTGTTTGGAATCACTAAACCCCCTCCACTCAATTATTTACTATTACAGTGAAACTTTGTTTATGTTTCTCACTTATATATTTTTCATGTTAATACATTTTGTTTGGTAGGTCCCAGATAAATTCCTATAATTCCCATGCTAAATAATTTCAGTTTCACAATTAAATGTTTTTCACACTTTTAAGTTCATGATAAAAGTCCCTTTAAGACTGTATTACGTTGAAACGATCCCTGTGAGGCGTGGGGCAAGAGTGCCTCAGGCCGGTGTTCACAGCCTAAAACTTGTATGTTACTCGGGTTGCGCGAGCACGCTGGATGGTAGTGCGTCGGCTCTGGCGTCATCTCCGGCAGGGAACCTTCAAAACATTTCAGAGTCAGGTGTGTAGAGGAGCTCTTTGAAAATCTCAGGAGGCGACGGCTAGCTCCACGGGAAGGTCAAAGGCGTCCTCAGAAGAGAGTAATGACGAAGATGACCAATAAGTGAAGTCTGTGCACTAACTGCCCCACTCTCCGAAGGCCCTTTTGCTCGCTGTAATTATCACACAAAATCCTTTCGGTAGCACCATGGCGCAAGCAGTGAATCATCACTTTTCCACACAGTGCAGTGGTGTTGCCAAGTTGTAGGGCTGTAGCAGTCGTGCGCTTCCTGTGACCCACTTAGAACACCATGCTTTGAGTAACTTGTAACCCCTGTAGGACACTGCCGTCTTTTCCACAGTGAAACTGAGTCACCCAATGTCATCTGTAAGGTATCATTGCATATCTGCTACCTCGACCACAGGGGAGACTTCTTCGACGACCACCTACGACAGACGATTTCTTTTCCAAGCTGACCAGCATTGCAATTTGAGGCTCTGTGCATAAATCGAAGTATAGTTTGTCTTCTATCTGGTATTGCATTTATGATATTAAACAAAAAAGTGAGGTAGGAAACGGCAACAAACAATATCAGATAAAATAAAAGTTTTAAAAGTTGTTAGGGAGAGTGGCAATGAAATGGTAGAATAATCAATTTCACTTATACATTTTTTCCCTTCAGTCCCCTGGAAAACGTATAAGTGAACTTTTACTGCATTTTTCCAGCACATTTCATGGAAGGTTAACTTAACAATAATAAATCACTGAAACTACATAAAAAATTTTAATGTTACCAGATACTTAACACAATGACCAAGAAATGCAGAAAGGACAAAGGATCCTTACCATATAGCATGGTAAATTCTACAAATTCACAGCAAAAAAACATATATTAGATACTAATTTATGTTTTCATCGTTCATCAGTTTAGTGCATACACACCCTCGCATGCGTGCACACACACGCGCGCACACACACACATAACAAGAGTATAGAAAACAAGAAGTTAAAGCTACCAAATCACAGAACATTGAGAAGGTGAAGTTATGCCCAGAAGTATTATTTTACTTCCTGCACAACTAGACAACTCCTAAAGCCACAGAAATACATCTTTAAAATTACAAATATACTGATATCACACTTTTTCTTATATTAATATATCTTTTTCAAATCCTAGACTCTGAGAAGCCTAGTATTTTGTCATCACAGAATGGAATAACTTGGCAAACCACAAACATTAGTTAAACATATCACAATACTAAAAACAATTTAATAATATCTTCACATATTGTAATTTAAATACATAACAGAAAATAATATTTTTATTTATATAATTACATTTGGAGTATTATGTTGGGCATCATGGTACTTTTTACCATCAGCTCACCAACTTGAGATTGTCTGATAAACTGAGAAAACTCTCAGTTCTTCATACTCTTACGCTTGTGCCGTCTCCTATGAGTACTTAATCCCGTAGGTGTCTTGAAAGTAGCATTGCACTGCTCACAGCTGAAAGGGCGAGCATCGCTGTGCCTTGCCTGATGCACTTTCAAGCTCCAGCGGGTTGTGAAGCTAGAGTCACACTCTTCGCAGGCAAATGGACGCTCACCAGTGTGGAGTCGCCTGTGAGCCCGTAAACCTGAGTTACCTTTGAACGCCGCACCACATTCTTTGCACTGGTATGGTTGTTCCCCTGTATGCTTCCTGAAAACAAATGAACATTATTTGCAATATGCTGTGAGGATACTAGAGGTTCCTCTGTTAAATAATTCTTTGCAAAAACCACAAATTGCGAGACTGAAATTTTAATTGTTGGGTGCAGCTTTCTAATATAGGAAGACGTGAGGAGGAGAATCATGCCTACCTTATGTATGCGGAAATCATCATATCGTGATCTACTAGGTGTTCTCAACTTGAATAATGAGTGAGAGAGAGTAAGTAATTTTGTTATAGTATGGTGTGCTCTTTCATAATCTGTCTTTATAAACCAAATTCTCTATCCTGATTGTGAGATGACGCTAATCAGTGTTCTAGATCTTTCATGAAGTGTATGTAGAGGGATGAGTCTGCTCAATTATGAGTATTAGGTGGAAACTGGGCTGACGATCTTAGCGAGAGATGGTGGTAGGGTATTGGAAATGAGTTAGGGTTCTAGCTCGTGCTGTGTGAGGCGTGTAAGGAATTATAAATTAAAATATCCATTGCATTGGTAGAAATCCCTTTTCAAGTGATTTTTAAAGTGGGAACTTCAGTGTCCGTGACATGATAAATTTGCAGTTTTTCAACAAGAATGGAGGAATGCCATCAGGACTAGAACTTTTGTCTGTATATTAACTTTTATTCTCTTCATAGCAATCAAAGTTGAAAAATACATTGCAAATGCATTTACAATCAATTGATCATCACACACAATTTCCAATCCAAATCGCATTGTATCCAGTAACCCTTTGTCTTCCTTTTTTGAATGAATATATTTCCAAAAGTGTTTTGGACTTAACACTACAAATTCCTGTAGGTTTACATTATACTTTTCAAAGACATGCCTGACAAGATTTTTACATTTACGCTTCAGGCAAACGAATTTATGATAGTACACAACTGAGTTAAATTTCTTATAATAATTATGACCATTTTTTTCTAATCAATGTAGTTTTCAATCCAGCTTAATACTAAGAAGGATAACTGGTTGTTCTACAAATCTTCAATACAAAAAGGTCTAAATCAAGATATAATCACTAGAAGATAAGTCATAGAACCCGTCGTCTGGTGATCATTTACATTAGAATTAGCAGTTAAAAGTTCTAAATATAATAGAGGATTATATAAATCTACTGGTTGAATCAATTCTAGCACTTTTGGAACAACAAAGTCGTCAATAACAGAGAAAAGGGTCAGTGGGGAAGAGAGAGTGTGAATAAACAAACTGATCAAGGATGACAGAATACTGACCGATAGTGGCTTTTTAGTGCTTCATTTGAGGCAAAGGCTGCATCACATTTATCACAGCAGAAGGGACGCTCACCAGTGTGATGCATTCGCTGATGCACTTTGCGACTATGAGCTCGTGCAAATGATGCATCGCACAGACCGCAGGGATAAGGGCGTTCCCCTGAAACAATAATACAGGTTGGCACATGGGCAGTGGATTACAACCTTTGAATTGCAACACAGCTTTCAGTTCAGACATTAAAAAATGACTTTTTCATTCAATCCAATCTATAATAATTTGTTAACATTTCATTAACGTCTCTGTTAAACGTTAAGTTATGTATACATTTGATAAAACTTATGATCAATTATATAATATCATTTTTAACACTGTGTGGAAAAAAATCCCAGTTCCTCTTACCTGTAGACCTCGATAATTTTCATGAATCTAAAAGAAATGTATTTATTCAAACATTTTACTGTCCATAGAACTTCAGTCTTATGATCATATTCTCTTGTATGTCACTCAATTTACTTATGTAAAGACACTCAGTAAAGGGAAAGTCCTTCCTTTATAGGCAAGAAATCAACATTGTTTTCATTTACACAATATGTCCAATATTTAAATTCTCAGTTCAGGTTATTTTCATTACTTACAGACAATTATCATAACTTATAATTGCAGCATTAGCATATTAAAATAAATGACATCTGCTTCTGCTTCATTTTACACCATCTACATTCATGTTAGCACATACTCCTAGTTGGTTGTAGAAAGCATACTTTTATCAATGTGATTTTTTTTATTCCTATCTCTTGTTAAATACAGATTTGTACTTGACAGGAATTAAACACAGAGTTCATGTGGCATCTTGAAGCAAACTCCACTTCGACAATTTTTATTTTTTTTCACACTGCATTTTACTCGATACAATATCATTTGTTGGAGATTTTCTCTTTACCAGCCTACTCGAAATACTGATCTGAATAGCCAGGCAAATTCGCACTGGAAGCCGAGGATATGTCCATGAATGTAATTAGGTATAATCAAAACGTGATTTGTTTATTTATTTGTAATTTATTAATACATTTATATACATATATCCATCACAAAGGTTGTAGTAAGTAATACATATCAGAGACAATGACAAATGTTGCATTGTGTGATACGTTTCCATGATATCATTTCTCTTTACATCTTTTACATCAATATTTGCAAGTTTCATGGCAGGGAAAGGCAATGTAAAAACATATACCCCCAACAGACTGGGTATAATCTGTGAATATAAGACAACCTCATATTTTTCAAATGAGAGTTCAGGAAAAAACCTTGTCTTATAGTCGTTTAAATATTGGGACTTTTTCTATTTTATTTTACTTGTATTATAAAACATGTAGGTTTTAAAAGACTGTATACTACAATACAATATACTACTAAAAAAATGAGTGCAAAAACAGAGGAAAATTTCCTCTATGTTAAAAGTATTGTTGTACAAATTCATTTTAAACATTGTACTTGGTAAACAAAATTAAAGGAGCCTTACAGACGAAGAGACACTTCTCACCTGTATGCGTGAGCTTGTGGATTTTCAGATCAGAAGAAGTATAGCACGCACAGTCACACACATTGCACACGTATGGCTGCTCCCCTGTATGGAACCGCTTGTGAGTCTTTAGGTCCTTACTCTCCGCAAATGCTGCATCACACAGGTCACACTGGTAAGGCCGCTCACCTGCATGGCGACGCTTGTGTGTGTTCAGGTTTGCCTGCAAATTCAAAAACCATTAAGATTTATTATTTTTTTAAATATTTATTTACATCATCCATGCAAAATACCCCCTCAATTTTTTGGTACAATAACATAACTTTGAAGAAAAGAATATTACTGCAAATCAATGACGTACGTAGTAGCCTCACAAAGGCAAAAAAATAAAGGATGGCAGGTTGTTTATGAAAACATTAAACAATAAGAGCCTTACATGAGGTGAGGTGCCGTAAATGATGATAATCTAGCCGCAACTTGAGACTAAAGAACATATACTGTATATACTCACATATAACCCGCAACTTAATTTTCCTTAAAAGGCCCTTAAAAGTTCCTTAAAAGGCCTGCTGATTAACACTGGTTAGAGTGTGATTTTTATAAAGCTAACCTCAAGACTCGTCTTCACCTGTAAGTGGCAATCTGTCAGGCGTTTCCTGTCTTTCTCAGTGGTGCCGCTTGATGTTGCGACCGTATCAAGAACCACTTGATACAATCGCAATCATGCGACATTGCACTACTGAAAAAAAACTCGAAATGCCACGAAATATTCCATCGTGAAGACAGGCCTTGATGTTACAAAATCCGAAGAATAACCTCTGCTGCCACGTGACCATGTGCAACATGCTTCATGTCCGTTGTACCAACATTAACTCAAATATTACCCGCACCCTAATTTTCAGCTAGCAATTTTTGAAAAAAATATGCAGGTTTTATTTGAGTATATACGGTACTTTGTTGTAAGATTTATTAGCATCCTCATAAGGTATTTCAAATGAATTTAGATACACCAAGAGGTATCTCTAAAGTATAATGTAGACACATTTGTGAAAAAAGCACATGAGGATTGCCTAGGATAGCTCTCTTCAGTAACACACATCTTCTATGTTACTGAAGAGATTTTGGAAGACAATGAGCTATTTGAAGAACCATCTTATAAACTGTGTGTAACATGTACATTAATTGTTTCACAAGGTCTTCATATTACACGTTCTATTCAAAAAGCTTCCCCTGTACAAGACATTCTAGCCAAAGATATTGTAAAATTAGTGATATGCAAATCAAAGCATGGTATATAAATCCTCTATTACACTATCATGAAATTTAAGATTTATAGTTGCGTCTTGTCTTATATAGTTGCTTTCTGTGTTTTCCAGATAGTGGCCCACCCTGCCCTACATTCAAATTCAGACCACCTTACCTGCTGAGTGAAGGCAGCACTACAAACATCGCAATGATAGGGCTTCACACCCAGATGCACCGCCAGCTTGTGCCGCTTCACATAGGACGCGCTGGACAGAGCAAGGCTGCAAATGTCGCAGCGGTGCTCTTTCCCGGTGGGCGGAGGAGGCTCTTCACCATGGCGCACACGACACGCACGCAGGTGCGAAGCCAACGCTGCTCCACCAGCAAAGCTCACTTCGCACAGTGGACACAACATTGTAGGTTTCTCTGGGGGGGAAAAATCCATGTTTTCTTCTAGGTATGCACATAAATTAATGGGTGTGGATAAATTCTTATTTACCAAGGGAAAAGGAAGAAATAATCATGAAGGCATGCTAAAAAACTGCTTTTCGCTCCTTTGACATTTTCACAGTACTACAAAGTACACAAAATATTATTTATTGGATTACAATGTGTAAAATGTACCAAAACAAAGTATGAAAAGTGTGAAAGAAGATTATCTTGACAGGAAAAATAATGTAAAACTATTATTTTCATTTCATTTAATGGAATTAAACCAAAACATCTTACACTAAAATAAAATTGTCAAAAAACAACAACAACAAAAAAAAAAAAACTAACAAAGTTAATGGTTTTATAACCCCATAGAAAGAGGGGGAAATCACTTTCTTAAAAATTTTTACTTAATTACAATTTCAATGCTTGAAAAATCATACGAATAATAATATAAAAACTGGGCTTCACATGCATGCTACTCCAGATACATACATATAAATGAAATACATTTTTGAAACGTCTGTAACTGTATTTTGATAGTATTGAGAAAAAATAAAAGTCTTACAAATAAATTGACACTCACCTGCCTTTGGCCTTTCTTTTTCAGCTTGCAATAAAGATGGATGAACACGAGCTGCTTCTGTTACATCCTCTGTAGCAATTGGTTCATCATTTTCTAAATCTGCATTATAAAGTGAAGGCTCTGGCTCCTGAATCAGAAAGCGTTTCAAGATTTTCAGAGTATTTTGAAGTATATAGATGTAATAAAATAATTAAAAGTTTAGAGCACAAATGTGGCACTTTTTCTGTTCAAAATTCATTCCATTTCAAAATCAATTGTTTATTTAAATTAAATTTTAATTGTTGAATTAACACTCTTCCTCTTAACCATGATTCTGATTTGTGTGTATTGCATTACTTGAGTCAAGACAGTCCTGTTGCTTTAATGCCATATACTACTGTATCTATACAGTACTAAAAATATGTAAATGCATCTCTTAAGATATTGCTTGTCAATTGAGTTTGTATTAGAGATATTGCCAATTAAGTGCGGCAGCGATGGTGTAACGGTTAGCGTACTGGGATGTTGAAACCAAGTTGGCGGGTTCAAACCCGATCAAAGCCGTGGGTTTTTAAGGGCGAAAAAATCCTTCGTACGCCTTCCTTCGGAGGGGAAGTAAAGCCGGCTGTCCCATGTTTGTAGATTTACTTGCATGTAAAAGATCCTCAAGCCTAAATGACGCCTCTGAGCTAAATTCAAATCGCCTGTTTCTCGCCCAAGAAATACCTCCTTTCTCTCCTAGTTGGTGAAAGGAGCGTAGCGAAATTTGCGTGGTCAGACGGAAGAGTGGGCCTGATGGCCCGAGTCTCGCCACGTAAAATAAGGCAAATTCAATTCAATTCAAAAAAGTTTATTTTAGGCATGATAAAAATAAAAAAAACATGTAATAGTCCTATCATTAAATTAGATAAAAATGAGTCACTTTTGTTGCAAAAATATATATTTTTTAATTGTTGCTCACTTTAAGGAATTACTTTAAATAATTTGATGAGGTCAGATTAATTAACAACATTCAATGTCTTCTAAAAGCAAGATACGATAGCAAAATTGTTGCTGAAATTTAATTTCAAAATGTTCTCTAAAAAGTAGAGCTCCAACCAATATTCCCAAATTTTCAATTACCTCTAATTTTTCTTAATAACATGTCTGCGTGTGTGTATGCATGTGATATTATTTTAGAACCTTATGATACTTACAATTTTGAAAAAACCCTGTGGTACGTTGGACTTAAAATACATTTCTAGATATAATTATTTTATTGATGATGGTACATGGAACTTTTCTTTTTTAAATATAGCAAGTAGGTCATAAATTTAAAATGGACATTACATTTTAAATAATAACACTTAACATTCATCCCTTCAAATGTCATACAACATGCAAGACGTAATTTAAAGTAAGAGAGCGAAAGGATTTTCCCACCTCATCTGACTCCGCCTCCATCTTCACAGCAACCAGAGTTGATGGGATGGGAGATTCAGGACTCATCTGAAATAAGAGTATATACAAGTTGTGTAATTTTTTTTCAAACACTGGTGGTTGTGGTAGTGTCAAGAATTATAGAAATTGAAATAAAAAGCTTCTTCGTGTTCATATCTTTGTATTTCACGGAAAAGAATTGGCAATTTATTTTAATTTTTCTTTCTTTCTTTTGATTCTTTCAAAAATTCGTGGTACTAAACATAGAATATTTAATTTTTATTAGTGTTAGTAATTTTGTTTATAAGAGGGCAGTTTCTTGTGGGAGGGAAGCCCTCTTCTCATGGTTTCTTCGTGTGGATATAATTACCAAATAAAATATTTACTTTATTGTTTGGAAAAAAGTGTACAAAGAGAAATCTATATTGATTATGTTCAAAACTACAACTGCTTTTATCTGTAGTAAAAATAATCAAAATTGAATTAAGGAGGAAGTTAAAGTCTCCAGGCAGAGGCAAAAACATTTTTTAATGCAGCCACCCCGCACGAGGGGAGGATCTCCTTTGAACCACCATCTAGAGATTTTTTTAGAGGCCTTTTATCTTTAAAAGCTGCATTGCAGATAAATATGTACAATTCAATTTGACAAGACATGAAATCGCTTTAATTTTACTTTTTGTTGCTTTGATCGGTATATCAAAAAATTCCCACCTCTAATTACAAGGCCATATCAACCAAGGGTGGATCCTTATCCTGATTATTCATGGAAGGGGAATTTTTTCAGTTCAGTCCACATTCTCAAATATTTTTGAATTTTTTTTTTTACAAACAAGAGCGAGTTGAAAATGTATAAAACATACATTCATAATGGAAAAACTCCTCTGGATGCGATGTGATCAACATATTGAAAGTATTTAGGATAAATTAACTTAAATGTTACCTTGGGAGAGGGGGAGCCTTATTGAATTCACCGAGTTGTTACATTCTTCCACATCCACAAGAGTTATTACATTCAAAAATTTTGGGCAAACATCAGTCAGCTTTAAAATGCTGTATGTATTTTGATTGAGAAAACACATGCAAAAATGTTCTTCCTCCTGGAGACAAAAATCTCCAGAGAAAATTGTACTATGTCTATGCAATGTCAATTGATGGAAGAAAAGAAACATCTCACAATATATTAAAGATTATTGGAGCAAACATGTCGCATTTTTGCATTTTATCAGTTAACCATTGTAGCCTAGTAGATGTCATATTGTACAGTATTTTGGAACCAAATCATGGCAGTGTAAAATCTTAAAATTTCATGGCATACAACTGTGTCTGTAATGTCTATGCAATGTTTGACAGAAGAAAAGAACAATCTGGCAACTTATTAACAATATTCTTTGACAGGAAAAAAAATGCATTTGTTTTTGAAAGTTTTGCATGAAATATAATAAAAGCTTTATGTTGAAAACAATAAATAAATATTCACTCCAATACTCATTGCTAAAATAGCCCTTTATCTACAAGAAGCCTGATGGTTTTGCTAATCACTAGAGCCTTTTAGTACAGCCCAAGTGAAAATTATCCCAATTCTGAGACAGTACAGCCTGGACAGTTGTCGCATTTGCAGGGTTCGAATTCACCCAAAAACACAGTGTCGATGCACTAAGTCGCAGTTTTGCGATTTTACTTGTATTGCATTGAATTGCAATTGAATGATGCTCGAAACAATAGCTTGATGGCGATTGCAATAGTACTAGTTGTAAAGTGGTAAGGGATATTAGCAGACTGATTGTTGTCAACTGACCTCTTCATTGTCATCATCCTTTTCTCCTTCATCCGTTTGTTCTGGAGACTGTTCCAACATCATCTACACAAAAAAACAAAACACATGCATCACTATTATGGTAAACTAAAGTAGCTCTTGTAAAATTAAATCCATGTTCATGTTATCACTTCAAGTCAATCTTTGAACCTTTGGGAACCTTTGAATCTTTGAACCTAAGATGGGTGTGGGGGTGGATGAAGTTTTGTTGATGCAAGTAAAAATCCTTTATCGTGGATGTACTGAGACCATTTGAATAATACAATAATACATTCCACATAAAAATTAACAATACACATTGCAAAATAATAATAATCACTTCTGCCCTGCATTTTACAAGCCTTAAAATAACAAACTCTGCATAAGTGACACTTGAGTGACACTGTAAAAATCACAGGACTGCAAAGATTTTGAGACACTATTTAATTGAATGTTCTAATTTAGAAAATTAGGCACCAGGGATATCTTCTTGATGAGTAACTACTGTTGATGTTTTAATGGGATACCCTGGACCATAAACATCCGTCAATATTGGCCTTTAAGTCCATCAACACCATTTCTAACAAAATGAAATAGAAAATAGGTTTCCTGTAGTTAGTTTGATATTTCATTATTCATTTTGGTTGTTTTCATTTAGGTTGTTTAATTAGTCACCATGTTCATTCAAACATGGTAACTAATTAAAAAATACTAAAAAACCTAATTTTTATTTTCTGTATAACATAAAAACTATGTGTAGAATTGGCAACACATTTCAATTCAGCACATCAAAATTACATGTAGAAAGGAGTTCAACGCTGTGCAACAGAAAAGAACATTATTTCATAACCATGTGTATTTAACTACTACCATTGATATACGTTTACCTCAAGCAATCAGGTCAATTATAAGAACGAAACCACAAGAGATATCCACAAAAACTATACGTTGAAAATTGAACAATCATTACTTTATGATTTCAAAACCATCTCCAAGGAAGAGGTTTTTGCTCAAATAAATGGATGGCTACATTCTATAAGCCTCTCTAAGAATCGATAAGCCTCCAGAAAATGTGTGGCTGTAATCAAAGGACTAAAACAGCAAACATCACCAATGTCAACAGATAATTACTAGAGGATTCTAAAGAAACATTTTGGCATTTCACTAATACAATATTAACTTTAATTTATTTTTATTTTTACAGCTTCATACAATGTTTAGCTCAAACAATAACAAACTTCATTTCAAGATTAATATGGAGTGCAAATTGAAACATACAACTTATCTATTCAGAAAAACACAAAATTTTATTTCCCAACGCACAGATAAAAATAAAGAAGGTAGTAGTAAACTTATAGTAACGTGTAATTTTTCTTAAATAATAACAAATTACAACAAACTTGTCAAAAAATACAAAATTTCAACTTTAATAATTCATTTGTGGATTTTTTTAATCTATCATTTCAATAAATGACTACAGTAACATTCATAATTTTTATTTCATTAATTGTCAGTTGAGAAAATTCAAGATAATTGACACAATTTGGTACCCAACAAACATTAACACTCTCTCCAATGTTTGTTCAAAAGATCAGAAAATTTAAGGGAGTGGTAAATTGGTAAGCCTTAATATGCTCTAAGATTAATAAAATAGAACACAAAATATGTGTATATTCCCAGGTCAACAAAAAAATGAATATCATAGAAAAATGTGGTCATTGTGATAGTTTTGAATGTGTGCAATGTAATTTATTTTTAGTTTTAAATTGATAGTTTCTGAATTCATAGACAATTGTGTTAAAATGTGCAAAACCTATCTTTCTATCATTTTATCTTTACGGTAATCAAGGATATTATTTTTATGCTCTATTCATTTTATTTTCAAGTGGTTTGTCCTGTATAATGGAGAGGTAGTTAACACAAAAAACACAAATGAAGTATTATAGCTCCTCTTCAAAATTTGTTATGATTTGAATTCAAGCTTATTCATCCTTACTATATTTATTTAATTTAAATAATTATTTACTTAAATTTATTAGTTTAAATACATTTGCCACAAAATAAAATGACAATCCATATTTCCCTGAGACGACACTATCTTAACAATGTCACTTTTCATAAATACTTTAAAATATCAATATCTGTGCAGAACTTGTTAACAAACACACATGGAATTGCATGTTCAATCAAAAGTCTTTCGAGAAACTGACACTTCCAACCTTTTTCATTTTAGGGAAAAGTTTTGCATTTGCTGTTGAACTACAAAATACAGCATTCCATGTTAATCAAAAATAGTGTAGCATTATTTAGTCTGTTTAGTAAGACACACTTTTTCCAACACCACTAACCAGCAGATTTTGAGATTCCATACACAAGCACACTAATTCATCACCAATGAACCTGACCAATTTTTTGAGAAGCATCCAAACACAACTCTTTTATAACTATATAAATACAATATCTTTTATAACAACAATTTCAAAACAACCCAATATAGTTTCAAAAATCTCCAAAATAATCCAATGTTAAAGGTTAATAGAAATAATTCAAAATAAAACTTCCATATAAAAATTATATGATGTGCTAAATTTCAGGGTGCAAAAAAATAAAAAATAAACAACTCTTGATATACAACAAAAGAAAATAATAGATTTCTGCAGATAAGCATGAAATACCTAAATTTCGCTGTTATCATCTACACGGCTGAAGATACATACCTTAGCTACTCCTATTTACAAACTTTATTACTGCACAGGTTGAACGTTCTTTTACCCTACAAACTTGGCACATTCCCTTTAGGAAACATTCATTATTGCTCTCGAGCTATGGTACAACATGTCATTCACGATATAATAACAAAAAGTACATTCTTTTGAAGTTGTCATTCGAGAAACATGGTTTTCAGAAATTCCACTTCAATGTCAATAATTGACAACTTCATTACTTACCATGTTGCAAGGTTCAGTTATATTACGTTTATAGTGGCGCGATCCTATTTCACGATGACACAAACTTACAGGGCTTGACAACGATTTTAACAGAATATTAATACGATTGAAATATACTGAAACTCCGTTGGCAACCCAACACGGACATGTTCATTAACTAAGCATTATTGCCAACATGCGTGATTAAAACACTAAAGTACAAATGCGAAAAGTAAATGTGAAGATAAACACTCGGATTAAAGTCTGGCTTTGATCACATTACAAAGGGTGAATTACTTACTGTGAAACTAATAGGGACCAAAATAAGAAGAAAAACCGTACATTATTAATATATGAAGGAAAACAAATGTCAGTCCCAGAGCGCACCATTCAAAAGTAACATGACCAAAACGTGGCGCTAAAGACAAATTTCTTACCTTCAACAAAATAAATTGAAGAAAACCATCATTTTATGTTAATAAAAATAATAAAACTTACAAACTATTTTTAATTGGTTTCTATAAATTAATCAAGGATTATTTTGTTGTTTTTGCTTTTATTTTAAAAGGGAGAGGTGAGAATTAATCACTAATCTCTGGGTTAACAAAAAAACTTTCTGAACATTTCAATAATTTTATGTGTATAAAAAATTGCAAAATTTCTTTTTTCAGCTTTAACACATGTACGTATTTACATTAACTCACTGTTAAGTGTGGCATCATAAATAAGTTGTAACTTATCAATAAATAATTGTTCCAAAATTAGTTATTTAATAATTTGGTCTTTATGATTCTTTAGTTTGAGCAAGAGTAGGTATAATATTTTTTTTTTAATAATTTCAATTAATTTTGTAAATAATTTTCAGGTTTTATGAATTAATAATATAGTATTTTTATGAAGTATTGTTTGCAATAAACAATAAATTATTAATATAATGTTTGTGATTACACCATTTTACCTTAAACAAATGTTAATTTAATTTTCAATTCTTTGAAATCATTGGAATCCCTTGAGTCACAGGTTTTCAAAAGATGTAAATTTCAATTGTGAGTCCTAACTGAGACGGAATTTGAAAAGTGGCCAGAGAGTAGACCCTTCGGCCTGCGACAACTGCTCCTTAAGGGGTCTAGGACGACGCCCTCCCCAGAAAAGCCAACCTCGGGCAAAGTTGCAGAAAGCATTAAACTTGCAATAAATCGACTCGTTTTATTTTTGTATATCACCGGTGAAAGCTGTGAGGATGAATTTAGTTCCATGTGCCATCTTACGCGAAAAATAAATGTTTTCAGAATGGATCGCATCGTGGACTATCACGAGACTGTCCATACCTTGTGCATTCAAGGCAACAGCATCTTGAGGAAGTGTGGGAGTACTGGGAGTTGGGTGGGGGAATTATTAGTGTTTTGTTCGGCCAAGTTCGCGCTAAGCTAAGAATACCGGCCCTTTCACCTAATTTCATAAATTACTGTTTTTTTCTTTCTAGATACTTTTAAATCTCTTATTTTTGCGTAAGCCCAATTGTATCTTCCGTTATCAATGTAAAAGTTCTCTTAGTCAAGGAATAAAATCTCGATGCGTACAAATTGGTTGTACCTGATACTATATTTTTTTCTTATTCGAGAAATATTTTGAAGAAGTAAAATGTAAGTGATAGTTCGAACGTACATAGGCTGCCACTATCTACAACTCAATTATGTTCCGACTGCAGCATTGAAGAACGGTTTCAAGATATTATTTTAAATATGTTTTATGGGTATATTCATTTGCTACATTGGCCATAATTATCACTAAACACTTTCGATCTCTAAATCAATGTACATTGAAATTGATATTCATATGCAGTAAGGCACATTAATTAATCATATTATGTACAGTCCCTGTCCATATTAACGTGACCACTCTACATTTTCTACATTTCGCCATTCTGTAATTTCCTGGTAATTTTTGCTATTGATGTATTAAACAACCCATTTGAGAAACTTGAATTTGAGAAGGGAGATCAAATTCTATTAAAACCTTAATTTCTCTTCTTTTTTTCTTTGCAGACAGGATCTTTGGCCTTCTCACCACAAAACAAAAAACAAATTTAGGTAAATATTAAGTTACACGAAAAGTTATTAAAAACAAATTTACTAAACAGAAACATGAAATTAAGAAAATCTAAAATAAAACAATAAATCATAGATAAACAACTCGCACTTATTGCAATAAAACAATTATTTCGCAAGAAAATTATGCCAACTGTGACTCATAAAACCAATGTGGTCATCCAAAAGATCAATATTGCCGTAGAAAAAATAGTTTGCCACATATTCACGAAAGAATTCCCGCTATTGAAAACATCGACTGAGATACAAGTTTACCTTAAAAATAAGAGAAAAGCAAAAGAAGAAACTATTACATTATGCTAGTGGTCACAATATTATAGCCAGGGTCTGTATATAAGTAGCGAAGATCAGGCAAAACCTTGCTCACAGTATTCGAATATTAGAATATTAACGGATCATAGAATCTTTCTATGATCCTTGAAGATAGCAAAACAATGTCAGGAGAATGAATTGAAACTGCTCCAAATCTATCGATTATTAAGAGCCGAATGAATAAAATGTGAAGAAGTTGCCCTGACTGTGCAGTGACTGCCCGGAGGAAGCCTGCGACATGTTAGGCGAAACGTCGGCCTCCCAGCCAACGACGTCATTGAAAACTAGTTTTTCAAAAATTGCAAAAGTTCAAAATTTTTTCGGCGTCTTCCTAGAACTAAAATATTAAAGATAGAGGTCCCCCGTTTACTAAATATAGATTTTAAAATAAGGTCATGTACAATTTTTCGAAAATTTTAGTACTTTTCGCGTAATTTTGCGTGCAAATATGGATAAGAAAGTTCGTGCTGTTTTAGCGCCACTAGTTTGTTGACTTGTAGAAATTAACTAAACATAACATGACATTGAAACTTATCTCTAGAATAAAAGCCAATGTTTGCTTTATAATGCATTAATTGCTATAACTAGATTGAGATGCCTGGTTGTGTTCTTCTATTTATTTATCGCTATCATCTACTAGATAAAATAATGTATTATTTTTAGTTTAAAATGGAAGAAATTGAATTTTCATACCCAATACGTCAACCTGTACCCTGACATTGCTTCGACCTGCCACCGCACTCCGCTCTCTAATGCCCCTCTGAGCACCTCCTGCCCTGCTTAGATGCATTGTGGGTTGCATACTCATACGCAGTATAAAACTAGTGGTGATGCAGAATGGCACGTACTTTCCCGTACCGGTTAGTTTCATTATCTCATAAACTGGGGCTATCTATTCAGATGTACCCTACCCTCTCCTCAGCAGCCATCAGCTGATGTCTGAATCACCTTCCCCTCCCCCACATTTTCGCATTTTTGAAACACGACTTCCAGAATATTGTTGATAGGTCAAATCAGTTCTTTGAGTAGATTTTCATTGGAAAAATCGGAGCAGTTATTAAGAAAATTTCGATTAATAATTTCTGAAATCGCGCATTTTAGAGCTCATTTTCGCCCAAACTTTTCGATTTTTTGATAAACTTCATAAACAATTATTTGAAGCACTTCTACTCACAAAGGTATGCAAATAGCCGGTTTTTCAAAAGTTAACGACGCGAGAAATGTTTAAAAAAATACATGTTGAATTTTTGAAAACACAAAAGAATATATCAAAATGGCCTTTAATTACTGTCATTCAGTGCGTTTAGCATTATCCGCACAAAACGATTGAAGAAAGAATTTGGAGCCGTTTTCGAGAAAATGGTTGAGTTTATCTGAACATTTGCAATTTGGAGCCATTTTTGAAAAAAAAACAAAAAAACAGACGGACAGATGAATGTTTTGAAAGAAAACAACACTTTTCCGGTGTCCCGAGATCCCAAAATGTGTATATCCGTTGAAATCTCGAAATCTATTTTCCGCAACATTAGACCTTTCTAAGTTTCTCATTACTAAGTATATTTCTCAGTATATACGTACGTACACGAGAAAGTAAAAAAATGGGTTCAAATCAGAACTAACCAGCTTTGATGGTATAGTGATTATCATACCGGGCTACTGGTCCCAAGTTCGCGGGTTAAGTGCGCTCAATGTCGGAGAGATGTTTGAGGTGCCAAAAATCGACGGCATGTAAGCGGACGCTTGTTGTCGTGTTAAACAGATGGCACTTGGCCGATCCTGGCAAAATTAAATCCTCTAGCAATTTAGCTCCAACCAGAGTTTCAATTTGAATTACTGGATAAGATTATGGGTATTGTATCTTGGACTGTGCTACGGAAATACACGATTTGGGGTCCTCTGACACCGAAAAAGTGTTAGTTTTCAAAACGTCCGTCCGTCTGTCTATCTGTCCGTCCGTCTCTGTATGCTAATACACGTAGAATGTTTTCCAAAATGAAAAAAAAAACTGTCCATCTGGCGCAAGTCGAAGCTTTGAGATCTTGAAACACATTCTTTCAAATTTGAGAGTACTTTACATGAAGCCCCTGGGGCACTTTCAATATTTTCTCAAATACGACTCCAAAATTTTTCTTTAAATTTATAGTAAAAATAGATTAAAATACACTTGTACAAGTAGCATAGGTCGGATTATGAGGGTTAATTCGGAATTTTAAAAGTTTACATTTTTTTGGCGTCTTCCTACAACTACAAAATTGAAGATACAGATTTTGCCTTCAAGTAAACATTTTTCCTCTCTAGTTAATTCTATTATTAAGGTCATGTACATAATTGTTTGAAAATTTTAGTACTTTTCGCGCAATATTGCGTGGAATATGGAAAGTGTCACGAGTGAAATTACGTCCAACACAGCTCCACAATGCGCCAAACGTTTTAAATACGAGTAACTAATAGCTGTGATACAATCAAAGAGGTTATTTTATAGTACATATGCAGTTTATTGGACATTAACATAGCGATCCATATGTCCCGCCTCCTAACATAGATGAAATTCGGTTTATGATTAGCCAGTAGGTAGAAGCAGGTGGTAAGAAAATTCGAATAGAAAAAGCGATACTTTTTTAGATACCCCACCTTGATTGGGACATTCTGTACATATAGTTAAACACTATTGGTTTTAATTTCACGAGCGGAATAGCCAACAAAACTTTCTGCAATGTGCCAAAAGGGCGTTTGCGTTTCTTTTTCCTCATGGGTTTCAGAGACCGTACTTCATCTGAAATGGAGAAGCAGTATGTTCTCTCCCAGAAATTAGAGACCACAAAGGCCACTTTTGGGCAAGAAAAATAATACGATGTCGTCGAGACGTTGACCGAGAGAAGTAGCTCAGAACGTCAACAGATGTCACTGCAGTTCCTCAGACCGGGGGATTCCTAGGTTCGAGACCCGACCCGACCCGACCCGTATGATTTTCGACACTAACTAGATAGCTCGGTCGCGCTCATCGCTGTCTGGAGGAGAATTTTAGCGGAGTAGTTTTCTGTGGTTTCTGCGATCAATACCAGGCGAATTCCGGAGCACTTCCCTAGGAAATGGGAAGTGGACCGCGGTTTTTTTTCTCTGTCTTCTTCCTTGTCCTATCCTCGCCACTCACACATACACTCACTACACTACCACTCATTTCGGAATACCGATAGTGAGCTTAGAGCTTATCCCGGTAGGGCGGCGACCCGCTGGTGGGAGATACCTGGCTGAGGGAAACGACGTGTAGGTCGGCGCCGGATCGCGTCCATCGGGGAACGATCACCGCCACTTCCCGCAGTAAAACATGCACTACACTTACTGGTCCAATGACCTTAGCAGTTGAGGCCCCCGAACTCTCTAATCAAGTCAACTAACCGAAGAAGCTCTGCTTACACCCTAATCTCGGCATGCTGAATACTCGGGTTGCCGTGGAATTATACTACCTCGCACAGCCAATCTAACTCTTTTACGCAAAGGATTTGAGAACTGCGAAGCATTTTGTCAGGTATCTTGAGTCTGTTTTCTTCAATGCTCCTTTCACCTATTTTTAGACGCAGAGTATGTCGAATATACTGAATTGGCCTTCTGAAAACGAATTCGTTTTTCTCGGGTGACAGTCATCTACGCTTTATATGATTTTAAAATTAGGATCAGCGGTGCAATTGTATTCTGCTAAATCATCGCAGATTTTTACTGGCACAACAATGACGGCATCGTATCAGGATATTCCTCTGGGATCACTTGCATATTTAACGATGGGGAAATGAGATATGAGCTTGCGGACAGATCATATTTTGTACAGTTACTACCTTCTTTCTATTACGTAAGAAAGTATAAAGACACACTAAGATCTGTTCAGTAAAAACCACTTGCGCAAAGGCGGCTGGTGGGTTGCGAATTAGGAGGGGTGGCATGTATGGCCGAACTATCACATACATTTTGTATGTATGTATGTATGTACTTGGCGGGACAGCCCGTGAACAGGCTCAGGCCTACCGTCGATGACGGTAAGGGCGTATGTGTGGTTAGCACGTAGACATCCCCACACCGTATTCCGGCCTTCTCAACCTGAGAAGTGAATTTCCTCATCGTCGCACAGCAACATGGCAAGTACAACGCACATTATAATCTTGCCTGACCGGGAATCGAACCCGGGGCCGCGTAGTGGAAAGCGAGCACGCAAGCCAAAAATATTTGAAAATATTTCGAGGAAAATTATTGAACGAGGAAAATTATAGTAGCATGTAGTATACAGCCGATTTTCAGGCATCGGGATATTCATCCGTGAACGTTGATAACGAAAGATACAATTATTGTAAATTAGATTTAGATTTATATCGTCAAAAAACAGTAAAAACTGTATGTGACGTATGGGGTAGAAGATCATCGGTGCACGTTTCCTTCATTTCCAGATTCCCTTCCTATCATTTCAGCTATAAGTAGTTGAAAGATGAGTAAAGGTTAAAGATAAATAAATAAAAATAAAATTTAAAAAATGCGAGGTTAGCAGCATTTGAAAAACTAGGCGTTTTCGTTCCCAAGTTATAGGAAACTTATTTGCAACGGTAAACAAATTGTAGATTTGATTTTTCTTGTTTGCTAACAAAATAGTTACTCGCCCGTACCTTTACTCCAACCAAAAGGAGAGTTCAACAAAACGTGCGCATAGTGAAGCTACATTTACGTTCAGAAGCAAACCAAGAGGCATCTCAGTATTTGCTCAATGGATCAGGGAAACTAGACTAAAACCTGAGCGAGATGGGGTCATTGACGCGGAAGTTGAAGTACATTATTTGTTACAAACATATTCAGTATTTTAAAAAAATATACACTACAAATGTAAACTAATTCATTGTATATCATTATTTTATTAAAGTAAACATTTTTTGGTGATCAGTATAGTGATTGTTTAGTGATTGTATAGAAACAGTTATGTTGTACTTACTACAGTCCAGCAGTCGAAAATATCTGAAAAAACATTCTCAACAATTTGTTTATTAAGAGAATCTTTTGAGATTTTTTTCGAGTCTGTTCCAGAGTTTTACAATACAGTAAAAATTATACTTTGTTTCCTTTTTCAAAAATATTTTTGTTTCTGAATTTGGCACTAAGAAAATATCAAAAAAATGATTTTATGATAGTGTAAATTACTTTATTCTTTTTCCTATTTTTCAATCGGATAAAATTATGTTAGGTTGACGAAAAAAATAAAATTTAAAACCCCTTTTTTTTGGAGAAGGGTGTGATTGGTGTGACGGGGACCAAACAACCTTTCAAAAATTTTACTTTTATGCTAGAGTTATATTGTAACTAATCATATGTCCTTTGGTTTAGGGATACTTTTTACCTTCTTAAACAGGAGTAACCTTTATCTTAAAATTAATTATAAATTATATATAATGTTTTTATTGAAAATGTTAAATTTTTATGTCTTGCATTGTGTGGCTGAAATTTTTAAATGACAAAAATATTGGTTTCTCATGCATTAAATAAGCCCGTAGACTCTTTCCACAGCCCCTTCATTTCCCAATCAAGAGTTTAGTGCCCCCCCTCAAAATCAACTCTGTTCCCCACGGTCTCATTCTTCAAAAATGATTTTCAATAATGTATTTAAGTCAGTTTTGAAGGGAAAGAAATGTTGAGATTTGAGGAAATCCGCCTATCTGTTTTGCTTTTGTTCAAAAAAGAATTTATGACCGCATCCCGGAACAGGAAGTCGAGATAACAGATCGGCGGCGCATCAAATTCCCCGGACCGAAACAAATATTTGAGTATTGTACATCATCAATAAAAAATGTGTTTCTGTTCTTTCAGCGATAAACACATTGAACCATATCAGCCATAATTACATTCGAAAACATAAATATACTATTTATAAATGTGACAAATTGTTACGGTTTCGTACTGAGAGTTTCTTTCGACAATTTTTCCTAATTTCATTGCTTTTCGCACACGATATATGGACAAATCAAAAACTATTATCTGCTACACTAAATTCTGTTCAGCATACCATTCGACGCATTGAGCGAATCGACGAGACTGATATATAATATTTTATCTGCAGAATTCAATCTGCAGTAGTCAGCTTTCGTTAGCGAAGTAAATTCGTAATGAAAGCAATAACTTAGTCCATTAGTTTCATGTCAAGAATGGAGAACTTAGCAAAGCGCTTACTGAATACTCATCGATCTCAAGTTGTTCGTATATAAGTAAGAAAACTTGCCAGAACATTACAGAACCTCAGATCTACGGTATGGCAGATGTGGCATGTGCCATGGGCGTCGCTCTTAAGGGGCGCTATTTAGATTATATTCTCTGAAACAAATGAATCGGAGAAAACAAAAACGTTCGATGACCTCGAGCATCAAATTTTAAAGATAAAAAAAATGTTCTAAGTTCCGGACATCGATAATTTTTTCTTAATATTACTATTTGAAGGACTCTCTTCTGACGTTACAGAGTTCACGGGCAACGAACTTTTATGCACAGAAAGTTGAGTTTATATTTTAAGAACAGATTGCCACCGTTAACTCAAAACCGGCAAAATGTGCCGTCGAACCTTTTTGTTTGCACCGTTTCAAACACAACTCTAATTTTAAGTATACTGACAAGGGCGCAAATTCGATGCTTGCCATGGGCGCCTGAACGCC
Organism: Gryllus bimaculatus; assembly: GCA_017312745.1. NCBI lineage: Eukaryota > Metazoa > Arthropoda > Insecta > Orthoptera > Gryllidae > Gryllus > Gryllus bimaculatus. The sequence continues at coordinate 190,192 of BOPP01000252.1, forward strand.
GAAGTAGATACGCCTCTAAAGCACTTTCTGCCATTTGATTTGCCTCACGCGGACCTCTCATAGGCGTCATCCTGCTACATCTGAGATTCATAGACTATCACAAGACCTGCACTAGGAAGTCTTCAACTAACAAAGATATCTTCTGTATTGTTGCACAGCCTTTTAATAATCTCCCAGTTATCATAATATCAACCGATAATAAAACCTTCAAAACACTGCTTAAAGGTCACCTGATTAGTGTGTGTCCATATAAGATATCTGGATTCCTTTAACTTTTCTGTAATTAAATATCACGTACCGCCAGAAGGGTGACCATTCTTTGTACAGTTCAATTCCATTTTTCAGTTGAAAAAGGTAATATACTACTTAGTAATGCAGTAAATAAGGTGTAAAATAATGTCAGGATATTGTAAGCACTCACAATTATTACTAATTTCAAATGTATTCAAGTAAGTTAATTAAACTACTGTAAGAATGGAATTACTCTCTCTAATTGTAAGCCACTGCAGCGTAATCTGTTAGTTTATTAATATAAACCATTGTTAATGATATTTTGAATTTGTTGATGAGAAATTTGTGTAATTTAAAATATTTTAAATATTTTCTGTAAGTCTATAAGCAATAAAATATTATTATTATTATTATTATTATTATTATTATTATTAAAGAATGAATTGATAATTGCATTTATAAATGTTCTTGCTGAAATAGTCACATATCTTGGATTACACATTAGTCTGTGAGAAACGCTTCAACAATAGAATATCGATCTCTGCAAAGAATCATGAACTATTCATGCAGTTAGGCCCAGGGTTGTACGAATGCTTCGTACAAACATCCGCCGTTGGATGGATGTAAAACCGCCCAATAAGAAAAGTAATCAACATTTCAATTTGAATTTTGTAGGCATTTTGAATTTGCATTAAAATAATTCTATTAGAAGTTCTTTTTTGAGATAGTGACCCTATGAAATGCTTGATTAATTTTATTAACAACAGTTTGTGAATTTTGTAATTAATTTTTATTTTTTTTATTTCAATTATATTTTTGTAAAAATGCAGTAAGTTATAAAATAATTTCCCCGCCTTTCACATTTCCACCCCTTTCTTCTTTTAAATATCCACGCACAAAAATATTATCACAGAAGTGGTTACATATGTATGTTTCATGCTTATTCCCTGTGGCTTAACGGAATATACTGGCAGTGAAACTGTACTTAAAAAAACATAATTTTAAATGGTGTGTTCTAAAATTAACTCCAAGAACTCCCAATGTTATATAATAATACTCATGTTGTGCACGACAAATGAATATGAGTTTTAGAACACACCTTATACTAGAGATATAAAAACTAACATTACTCCTTTTTCAAAGTAAATTTGAACAAATTAACAAATAATTAATGAAAAATCCCGTATAAAGTAAAAAAAACTCACTGTCAATGTTATGGTTGTTTTTTGAAAATTTCGTCGTAATCTGAGAAACCGCTCAAAATCGAACATGTTCTGATGTATTTCCGCTCGCCGAGCGGTATTCCGCGAATTCAATTTTTGTCCCACGAGAGAGAGCCGTTTTCCAGCCCAAAAAGCGGAATTCCACACAATCTGGCAACCCTGGTTAGGCCCTACAACAATGAACCAAAGAAACAAATGAAACAGAAGCGAAACACAATGAGCAAAGTAGTTCTCTCCATTCTTGCACTACTTTACTTTCTCGCTACCGCTTCCGCAAGTAACGTGATGCTGCGCAAAAAACCGGTGAATTTGTGGCGGGAAAACTTATTACAGGGCCCTTATAACGAAAAAGTGCATAAATCCAGTTGCTAAATTTAGAAAAAAATATTTTAACGCGTACTGTAAACAGAATCCGTGTTTTGTGGGTATTTGATACCGAAAAATCGAATGACGGCAAAACGTCTGTCTGTCTGTCCATCTGTGAACAACGCTAACGGCTAAACCGTTCATCCTATTTTCTCCAGTATTGATATCCCCCAACCGATGTGTCTGATGTCGCGACCCCTTTAATTTGAAACCGGTATTTTAGTTTTGGAAGGTACCGTCATCACAGGCTACTTGGACCCTTAAGGTACTACTTGGACCCACGCGAAAAAAATATGTTTTCAGCGGTTGTAGTCGCTCATACAATGCATTGACCAGTTAGTTTGCAGTTGTTTCCGTGCGATAGCAACACAATGCAGCATTAAACGTGTTTAGCATAATTGGTGGGTACACCTGTAAGTTACAGCAGTCTATTAATTGTCTGGGGTCGAAATCAACTGAATTTGAGACCTGCAAACGTTTATCTCAACACTGGATATCAAGATAGTTGATCAAGGGATCAGTTCACATTTTGATAATGATATCTTCGTTAAAAGAACGTCTGTGATAACTTCGTCATTAGTAGAACGCCTTCCTCATTTGTTTCCATATTGTGAGCACATAATCTCAAAAACTGGGCTACTTGGACCCACGCTCACAGTGGGGCCAAGTAACCAAAAGTTTTCTCCATCGTTTTTGGTTAAATTTTGGTTCTGAATAGTATGAAGAACGTTTAAAAATATGGTGTAGGTCTTATGTTCGTTAAAAACGCTGATTTTTCGAAAATTACAAAACTTCAAAAAATTTTAGGCGTCTTTTTACAATTACAACTAGGAAGATCGATATTTTTTCTCTTAATAAAAAATGTGTTCCTTGCAGATAGATTTGGCACTAAGGTCATGCACAATTTTTCGAAAATTTTAGTATATTTCACGAAATTTTGCGTGAAAATACGGGCGAGAAAAAAATTGCTGTTTTAGCATCACCAGTTGGACAACAATAATTTTTGGGGTAATTCTGAATGATCCGTTTTTTTTGTCTTAAAACTATTATTTAACAGAACGCCGGCAGTATTCTTAGCAAAAATTTTTTTTCCTTTCTTCACGATAATTCATTTTTTCGAAAACAGGATTCTCACAAGCGTCGTAGCGCCGTCTCGTCACAACTATTTCGAGGCAGGGAAGGGGTGGATGTGCGGCAGGAAGGAAGCAACGCCGAACAAACATGCCATCGTCTTCCCCACAATCCCACCAACATTTACCAACATTCAGTTTGCCGGACGTTCAATCGACTTCTTCCAGCTTTTTCATTGGTTGGACAATATAAACAAAACACTTGCAACTCCCACTAAACTAACAACTGATTTTCTCGTGCGTGGTCTTCTTTTTGGCCCAAGTGTATTGTTAAGGAAGAGAAGGCTCTTTATGGAACGCAGAGTTTAATCTAGCGGGCTGCGACTTGTTGACGAGAGCAGCCATCAATGTCTGACCACCTACGAATACCGCTCCACGGTTCACTCTCTTAGAAATCACCGTCGATGAGGCAGGCGCCCTAATGAAAATAATGGAGATCATAAAGACACTGTAGAGTGATCATCGCTCAACAGCTCACCCACCGAGGAATCACCCGCGATCTGTTGATGAATGCTACAAACTTAAAGACATCGCCGCCTCACCCGACTCCGTACGACGGCTCACCCGCTGACGAATCACCCACGATCCGGCAGATGTTCTGTTGAAGAGGGCTACGAACAACGAGAGACGAGCGTGCCGCCTCACCCGCCTCCGTGCGACGGCTCACCCGCTAAGCAATCACCGGGATTCAGGTAGGTGCCTTATTGAAGAGGGTGGAGATCTTAAGGAGACTGTAGAGGAGATACACCCGCCGCCGCTCACCGACTCACCCGCTGAGTTGGAATCACCCGGGTCCGGCGGGGCAACTCGCACCTGGAGCTCCTTCCTTCCTGGAGCGGCAACCTCCCAACCCGCAACCTCCCAAAGCAAAACGTCTCGTACCTTCAACGGAAGTCCTCCCCCTCACAGCCATGCGTCTCCTGTGCCTGCTTCTGCTCCCGGCGCTGGTCCGGGGCGCGGAGAAGAAGCTGTGGATCCACAAGTGCTGCGACACCTTCAAGATGCTGTCGGGCGACGGAGCCTCGTGCGTGGCGGCGCCCTGGCCGCGGGACGGCGCGCCGCAGTGGCGGCTGCTCAACGGCAGCCTGCAGCTGGCGATGCGACGCGCGCCCTTCGTGCGCTGGGTGGCGCGCTGGCTGCCGCCGGGCCTGTCGCCCGAGCGCGTGTGGCGGGTGAGCACGCGCTACCTCAACTTCGCCGGAGGCCGATTCACCAGATTCCTGCCCTGGGCAGCTCGCGCCTCACCCGTGCAGGCCTCGTCCGAGTGGCTGGAGGGCGGCGAGGAGGGCGGGCCGCGAGAGCTGCTCGACGACTCCGTCAGCGACGCGCGTGGCCGCGTCGTCTTCGCCAGGGGAGGCACCTTCATCATGCGCATTCCGGAAGCGCGGCAGCTGCCGAGGATGGAACAATGGCGGTACGAGTCCTTTGGTGATTTTGGTTGGTTGATTAGCGACTCCGGGCGCGTCCTCTGATAATGTCATTAATGGGCAAGGGCATTGCATGTTTTGTTTCTTCGGAAGGTGGCGGTGATCTTCCTCTGGTGACTGGTGAGATCCTGCGCTGACCTTTCCTTAGGCCAGCGAGGTTTTCCCTCAACAAGGTGTCTCCCACCAGCAGGGCCGAGCTCTAAGCTGACAGGTCTTTCGACACGTGGTGTAGTGTAGTGCATGTGAGTGGGTGTAAGGGATGAGGAGAAGATAAAGGAAGGGGAAGGAAAGATCGCGCGTGATGGTCGTAGCCCCGCTTGTTACAGTCTTGCTCCGCCAGTCGCTTAAGCCTGTTTTATACGATTATTTTTTCATCATTTTTCGCCGATACAGAAAAGATACAGGCTACTCTGTATGTAATTTGTACAAAAAATTGCCCATGCTTAATTTTTCGGTACAGATTTCATCCAGTTTGACTACCGCGCTCCTGGCGGCACTTTACGGGACATTCTCTGGTTTGTTATGCGTGTGGAGCGATATGTTCATTTTGTAGTTGAGTGAGAACGTTCTGATGTGTTGAATTGTAATGTCAAGCGGTTATGTAGTGAGAAACAAATTATGTACTGTATTCTAATATCGTCGCATCCCTGATCGGTCCTACTATAACCTAACATAATTTGTTACCACAGATTTGATGTTCAAATGTTTGAACTTCAGCGCTATATGCGGCGTCCGGAGAAAGTACTTTCTTCGTTATTACGTACAAAGACAGAAATTACCGTGTAAAACGCTGGAATCACTCTCATCCAGTTTCGGCACCGAAACATACTGCGTAGTAACGAACGTCCTTTTCCGTCCACTATCTGTACAGAAAAATGATGAAAAAATGATGAAAAAAATGACCGTGTCAAACAGGCTTTAATGTTGATCGGAAAAGACATGGGAAACTACCGATCAGAGCAGCCGGCCACTAGAATTCCCCTACAGACATCGACGTAATTCGAGTAATGTCGGTGTTTGGTTTGCAGCTACGAGTCGGAGACGTTCTACTGCGTGGACGCGGCCCTTCCGCCGCTGGCGCCCTTCGCCCTCGTCATTCATAACCTCTGCCAGAACGAAGGCTGCTACGTCAAGTGCTGCGAGCCGGGGTCGGTGGCGACGGCTGAGACAGGGGGTGAATGGCGATGCGTGAAGGACGCCCGAGGCTATTGGTCGCCCACTAACTCCTCCTTCGCCCGCTTCTTCGACAAGGACACGCCATTCAGCAAAGGGTATTGCTCAAGATGCCATCTTATTTGGTCCCTCTGTAATGACGTCTACACGAAAAAAAAGAACAGTTGCAGTATATCAGTTCCATGATATTGTAACATGATAACTTGTTCCATGATATTGTAACATGGTAACTCGTTCCATGATATTGTAACATGGTAACTTGTTGCAGTATCATGGATCTGGTATACTGAAACTGTTCTTTATTTCGTGTATGCATTTTCAGAAGGTGGCAGTCTGAAGAGATATGCCCGAACTGTTTCGCCACAACTTGCAACTAAAAGGAACTTCTGAAGTGGTCAGGTATTATATTCTCTTGTAAAGAACTTAACGCGATGGGTCTCAGAACAAATGTTACGAACTTCTAGCGTTTGTGAGACGCGTTGAAAATAATCACTTTTGCCAATGAAGATGGAATTTATCCAGTCGGCAGGCACCGAAAAAGAGGGGTTATGTTGAAGAGTTAAGTTGGAATACACATATATACATCAATTTCCTTGAATTTTAATATTTTCGGCAATGGGGGCATTTATGAGGCATAGGTTATACCAACGGTGAGATAAATAATAGTAGTTTATGTAATAATAATTATATTTATTATAGGCTGATTAAAATAACACAATCATGTGTATTTTTGCACACATTTTTTAGAATTCAAAAATTTTTTTGAATTTTTTTTTTGTTTGTTTGAAAAGCAGTAGCTCACTTGATTTTAAAGAAAATGTTTCATACAAAAGTTGTAGACCATTTGATGTCAAAATGCTTCAGTGGCGAAATGGTTTTAGGCATAAAATTGTGTATTCTTCAGTGAAACATTTAACAGGAAAATGTCGCCAGATTTAGATCTTACCAGTTAAAATACCGACATGATGTGTCGGGGGTAGATGATAGTTAATGAAAGTATTTTGAAAATATTTTGTACGTTTGTACGCAAAATAGGTGTGTATAATTGCGTATATATTATTATGGATTGTTCTTAGTGTTTATTTTAAATTACAATGCTATGCCGGTGACGTAGAGGGTCTGTTTCCATGTGTGTATCACACATAATTGTAAATATTCCACTTTCTAAGCGTGAAGAATTGTTTCTGTGAATATCATAAACCATAAAATATGTTATTGTCTCTGATATTCTCTGAAACACAGCTTATATTCAAAGTGCTACTCTGTGTGTATCGCATGCCCATTCTGTTCGAATTGTTTTTATTTCGTGGTGAAAAGGGCAGCATGGATCCGTGAAACTACATTGAAAAAGTAACAAACTTGCAAGAAATTCGAGAAACTGACTCACTTCCACTTTACAAGGAATACAAGCATGCATCTGTCTTGTCCGGGCGGTTTTTTTTATACTAACCCCGAGATTTGAATTACCACCCAACAAAGACGAAAATATAAAGTAATACAACTACCGCAAAAACGGAAAATATCGCACATTAAAATATTTTTCAAGCCTAAAAGTGATATGTAATACTAATAAATCTCAATAGAAACTGTAAAACTCTCGCAATGTGATCCACTACAATATCGCAGAACACGCATTCATGTATCAATCTTCATAATCAATGCTAAACGGATGATGACAAGAAAAGTAAGTCGTTGCCATCTAACGTATCACAGATAAACTATTTAGATGGTGAGTCTAGATATCCACTGCCTAATAAACGTGGGAGACATTTTGAAAGAAGTGGTTGAAATTTTGATAGGAGGGAAAGACGTAATGGCATAAGTTTCGACCGCCTACACACGGTGTCTCGAAATAAATGTTACTAATTTTTATGACACTATGGAGCTGACATTTCGACCATTTTGCAAAAGGGAAAGTAATGTCCTAAAAATGAAAGGTAAAAGGAAACAGTAAGGACCTAAAAATGAAGTTGTCCTCTGGTTTTAGGCTTATCACGCCTGTGAAAACGAGCAATGGCTGTGAAAATTCTTGGTTCATTTCAGCGCACGTGGTTTGGTTGTTTTGCGTCCACAGACGTAACTCATCGTGATTCAATCTCTGTGTAGTATTCGAGTAACTGCCAGTCCGTTGGTCCGTGCGTACATCACTCACGGTTAGACCACTTTTCGTGCACCAATCGAGACATACGAGATATCATTCGACACATCTCGATCCCCCGATGAGTGGTAATTTGTTTTCGTATCCGGCGAAAAGATTCTAAGAAATTTGCAAAAACATGTTTTTGCGGGACTTCGCCATGCAATCTTTGTGGGTAGACTGGGAATTAAAGCAACGCCATCTAAATAGACCTATGAAGTTCGCGTTGATTACACCCCAGAACCCTGGGACGTAATTTTAGCTCCATGATGTCATGATTTTCTACAACGTGGATGGCAATATTGATACTTATGCAACACGTGAATTGCGCGGGAGGACAGTCAATTTGTGACGATACTTTGAAGTTATTCGTAAGAATAATTCTGTTACCGTGAACTATTACAGAATTACCATGGAACTTACAAAATTTTAAGAACTTCTTGAGAATACTTGGGAAATCAGAACTGAGACTTATGCTATAGAATGAAAGCACATCATAATTCTATATTTCACTTTTAGGTTCTTTAGTGTGCCTGTACCTATTTTCAAACGAATGTGACTATTATTTCTTATTAATTTGAACTAACACCTTATTCACATAAATATACATAACAGTCGTTCTTTAATTTTATATATATTCACCCAAAAAACAAATAATAGAGGAATTACAAAAAGTGGAAGTGAACACAAACTAGGCCGAGTTTGTGTAGTTTAAAACTCTTCAAAAATTAGGTGAAAACAATATGGAAGGGTCAATCAAATCGAGGGAAGAATCAAATGTAGTAGTTATAGAATATATTGTGACAGAATTTTAGGAACTAATTGAGAATGATCTTATATTATGATTAGAAAATAATGCAGAAGAATACCTCACAAGTGATCTTTTATGTGTATTTTAGTGCATACTAGCAAAAAAAGCGTACAAAATGTAGCTGTCCTAAATTATAACTATTCGCATCATCCGTACCTTTCATGTGCTTTTTTTTGTGGCGGTTACAATTTTGAAATTTCAATATTACCAGTTCATATCCCGAATGGAGGTAACATACAAGTGTTGGGAATTTTTGAAAGGAACTGTAACATTATCAGCTATTGCGATTCATTGATAAGTCCAATGCCTGATACTGTAAGAACTTTTTTGAACACAACTATGGATCACAATAAGTCATTTTCAATCCATAAAAATACTTTTAAAACAGTTACTATGTCAGCGACGTCACATTCAGATACACTTCGATATTTTTTAACGTCGCGTCTCAAGGTCACACACGAAAAAGGGAGAGGGAGGACAGATTCCAATAGGAAGCTGCAACGTCACAACAGCTTCCACTTTTATGACTCCGTATTGGAGTCTGCTTTCCCTCTCCCACTTTCGCGCGTGACTTTGAGACGCCACGTAAAAAAATCGAAGTGAGGTGTAGAATTATTTTGCTCCGCACTCCTTCCTCAGTTGATTCGGCCGTTCTGCATTCACAGAGGCAAATCAACGTGTTTCGAAGGGAGATCGGGGCCTCTGCGCGACTATCGCCTGTCGCCCGAGGACCCGTGGGTGCCCCAGTTGCTGCAGCGCCGCATCCACCACTTCCTCTTCTCGTCGTGGGACACGTGCGTGGACTGGCAGCTGGGCGACAACGACGCCCTCACCGAGACGCTCTTCTACTGCGAGTATTCGCGCATCACCCGGGCCTTCTACTGGCTGCTGCGGCCCCTGTGCTTCGTCTCCGTTGCGCTGCTGGCGACGGCGCTCGCCGCCGTCGCGTGCAACAGTGGCATGCGCTCGAAGGCGCACGGCTGGTGCCTGGCCTGTCACGCCGCCTGCCTGCTGGGCTTCAACCTGGGGCAGGTGGCCTACTACATGACTCTCAGCGACGAGATAGACTCCTTCGGGGTCGTGCCACAGCACCTCATCAACACGTGCACAAATCTAGGTAAGAAATGAAATAGTGGGGCTACAGAAGAACATACTTTCTCGCAATGTTGATAACTGCTTCGCTACATCATGCTAATACGTACACCTGCAAACGTGTTTTCAAGCAAAATATAGTGAGACTCGAATTCAGATATTCAGAGTTAACTTGCCATCACTCATACCACTACGCCACGCAAGTGCCGAATGGTTCGATCTTCGCCAGACGCATAAAAACGTAAATGGTCGCTTCATATAAAGTAACGTCTAAAATAAAAACATCCGGTTGATACTTCCAAGGGTCGTGTTCGTTCAGATCGATTGGGGAATACCAATTTTGGAGAAAATCGGCTGAAAGATTTAGGCGCTAGCGTTGCCCACAGACGGACAGATCGACATTTTGCCGTTAATTGATTTTCCTGTATCAAGAACCCACAAAACATGGATTCTAGCTACAACACGTGTTAGAGGATTTTTTAAAAAATTTAGCAACTGAATATTTATCCATTTTTGCGTTACCACATCCTGCAAATAAGAGTTTTACCCTCGAAAATTCGCCGTTTCCCGGTGCTCAAATACAATACTTTCTCTTCCTACAAAGTAAGAGCGAGAAAGTAAAAACAACGTAACGCCAGGTTGTGTAGCTGGCTGGGGAGATTCTTCGCGTTCTCGAAAGAGAATGTATGAGATCTGGACCAACTTATGCTTGGATGAAAATTCTAAACATTCATGAGTGCTTCTCGGACTATTTATTTTAAATAAACCGCTGAGGTTGTTTTGGGTATCACATGACGTCACTTGATTTCCTCTGGTTGTGAGGTCCTGGGGTCCGAGTCCCGACTGCGGCAAGGTTTTTGAGTCTCGCTAAGCATCTAAATTGAATACAATGCAGTGTACGCTTTCACGGCCGGTTTCTACATAATAAGACGTTTCCGGGTTTGTAGGCTATGGTCTAACGGAAAGCTAAATGAAATGCTGCCACACTCTGGAGGACAATTCTACCGACCGGCTGCTCTGGTCGGTAGTTTTCCGTGTTCTCCGATCTTTACCAGAAGGATGCCGGAGCAGTACTCCTAACAAATGGCCCACGGACCGGTCGTGATCTTTCCATCTTCTTCTTTGTCTTATCTTTACCCCTTACGAACACACACCTACGCCAACATGCACTATATTATTCCACTAGTCGGGGGACCATTCGATAGCTTAGAGCTTGTTCCAGTAGGAGAGGTGCTTCTCTGGTGGGATGTATCTGATTGGGGAAAACCCAACTAGCCAACGGTAGGTCGGCGCTGGATTCCGAGGAAAAGGCGTGCACTACACTTACGGGAATATTAACCTTGACGCGCCCGGAATCAATCATTAGACAATCGATCCCAGAGTAATAATCATAAACCCTCGCCGGCGTTATGTTTCGAAAGAAGCCTGAATCGAAAATACTGGTGCGGAATCACGCTCAATGGCAGTCCTCCCGCCAACAATCCCTTGTGGTAAATTAATACAAACCAAAACACTTCGAGATGGCAGAGGAAAAGAGTTACCAGCAATAGAAGACCTCAACCACTTCCTTTTTTTATTCAAAAAGCGATGATAATTATGTGGTTTTGCGTGGATTGTGGTTAATAAGCGGCGGCGATGGTGTAACGGTTAGCGTATTGGACTGGTATACCCAAGTTGGCGGGTTCAAACCCGATCGGTAGTTTTCCGTGTTCTCCGATCTATATCAGGAGAATGCCGGAGCAGTACCCCCTAACAAACGAGCCACGGACCGCTCGCGATCTTTCCATCGGGTTCAAACCCGATCGAAGCGTGGAATTTTAAGGGCGAAAAAATCCTTCGTACGCCTTCCTTCGGAGGGGAAGTAAAGCCGTCTGTCCCATGTTAGTAGATTTACATGCATGTAAAAGATCCTCAAACCTAAATAACCTCTGAGCTACATTCAAAATCGCCCAAGAAATACCTCCTTCCTCTGCTAGTTATTGAAAGGAGCGTAGCGAAATTTGCGTGGTCAGACGGAAGAGCAGGCCTGATGGCCCGAGTCTCGTCACGTTTCAATAAGTGAAAAACCTGGAGGTTGCTCCAGATTGAACCACGTTAGTCGCAGCTCAGATTACGATCAATATGTCCTTGAAAAACAGAAGGCAGCAAAATACACTGAAAATCAATTTACACAATATAAAGTATTGCATGTTACCTTACTGTATTCTGAATTCTATGTAAGTATGAGTATATGAAATAATATCATGTGTATTATTCTATATTATAATTTCTGTTTGAAATATTACCATGAACATAATATCGTTATATATTTAAATGTTACTGTGTTATCAATGCTTCGTAAATTTTTGTAACTCACGGTATTTCATGCATAACTTTCCATTGTTTTTAATAAGTAGATCCAAATCATATACTCGTAATTACCCATCAAATTAGGATTAACTGAAAACTACTGAATTAATAAACAAATATCTAATCATAACATTTCATGTGACGTTTAAATGCATTTCCCTTCAAGTAAAATTGTGTAATATTGTAAATGTTCAAATAGTAATGCATTTCTAACATATCTCATGCATTGTTTTCCTTTCAAAGCTTTTCCGATGTTTTTCCTGATGACAGCCGCAATCTGCTGGCTTACGGCGTTATGCTTCAACATGAGTCTTGGCTTTGGGTAAGTCGCAAGCACCCACTCTCTTAGCTAAGCGAATCTTAGCTTATCTAAGCGCTATCTTAGCTAACCAAGCGAAGTGGCTCAGTGCGTAGCGGGAGGTCCGGGTTCGATTCCCGGGCCGGCCATTCTGACCGGGGTTTGTGGTTTCCCTCGGTCATAAGGAGAATGCTGGGATGGTTCAAAAAGGCCACGATCACCTTTCACCAATATCCTCTAATCTATTATTAATCTAATCTAATCTATTATCTATTAATAATAATAACAATAATAATAATAATAATAATAATAATAATAACAATAATAATAATAATAATAATAATAATCATAATCATAATAATCATAATAATCATAATGTTCATAATGTTCATAATGTTCATAATGTTCATAATGTTCATAATGTTCATAATAATCATAATAATCATAATGTTCATAATAATCATAATAATAATAATAATTAACAGCGGGAACAATGTTGTTCGCGTCCGTTGTCTACCACACGTGTCCCCTGTGTAACGCTAAATGAGCAACAATGATTCATTACCTACGCACGTGACCATTATGGGCGTGCGGATCCCTACAAGTTAACGGAAAGTCTGCGCGTCTATACAGGTCAGCGCTTCACCAAATGGCTAACATGTCAAGGGTGGGCGTTGGCTAACAACAACAACAATCGTAGCTTTACTTGGCACATAGTGTTGAGTGACATTGCATATTGCGATTGATGATTGATAACCAATACTACCAATCTACCAATATTCACATGTATTCACATATTCACCAATATTCACAAATTCACCTTAATGAATAAATGCCATTCATCACTCACAATAAAGACATGTTTATGGAAGCATAAATTCTCATTGTTTTTGTAATACTAAGCACTGTGTAAAAGACTCAGAGATACATACATTTTCCATAAAAGCTTTTAGATCGTGTTGGAGGTATATTCAGTTCCAATTAGTTCATGGTTTTAACGTATGCTTTCGATTGTGCGACTTGAAAAAACTCATTTTTCGGAAGATATTTTATTTCCTATTGACGATCATGTTTACGTACTACGACAATGGATATCCCGTCTTGTAAAAGCTCTAATAATTATGCTTAATAATTTACTATTTACTACAACTCACATGTGAGCATTCGTACCTTTTCACGGTAATATTAACCACATCCGTCAGAAAATGATCTCTTCCAATCATTTCGTCTCTTGCACACTTAATCGCGCCTACACGCATTTAAAATCAATATCCAAGTAACTTTTATAAATAAAGCGGAGAAAAACTCAGAATTATTTCGAATTAGATAACTGACGGAAATAAACAGACTTCTAAATACGCAATACTCTGCATTGATGAAATCAGTAGGTAATCTCAGACGCTATCCAATGGTGGCTCGCAGCCAAACTATTGTCATTGATGCACTCTCGAGTCTGTGATGTAAATCTAGACGAAAAATGTGCCGAAAAGTAATTATTTTGTAAATATATTAAGGTTTGTGATTATAAATCATAGCACACGTCAGCTTCCGCGGCTCGAATCCATAAATTCTCGGCTATCCGGGAGACGTCGCGTCGTTGGCTGGGGTGCTGACGTTTCGCCTGACATGTCGCATGCTTCCTCACTCCGTCACTGCCCTGAGGAAGCCTGCAACATGTCAGGTGAAACGTCGGCCTCTCAGCCAACGACGCGGCGTCTCCCGGATAGCCGAGAATTTATAAATCATAGCGCATAGTACTCCAGACCTTTAAAAGAACCTTTCACAAAAGTTTCGTCGGTATTGGTTCAGGAGATTCAGAGATTATCGCGCTGTAAGTCAACGCACTTCTGTGTTTATATTGTATATTAATAAAGATTGTCACTGCCCAACATATTTTCGGCATTAACAAGTGTGGTCGATTCTCACTTTCTTGAAAAAACTTCACTTGACTTTTAAAAACTTGTTTTTCCAATAATATAACTTTTTATGACAACAATCAGTCAATTTTCAAATTCTCAAGAATGCTGGTTGTAACAACCTAAAAGTACATTTCTTCAGCAATTATAGATTTTCATACTAAGAAAATGCAAAAAACAATAGTATTGATATTATTGTAAGGCTATCTGTGGTTACTAACTTTACCTAACAACGCACATGTTTCGCGAATTCCTCTGCTTACACAACTGACTCACCATATCTGAGAAAGAAAGCTGCTCTGTTTCAGGCTGACCCCAGCAGTGTCATTTGTTTATAAATATGCTTAATAGTCGCATTTAGTCAGAACACTTCCATTTGAGTCAGTATGTGTGTTTCTACTATTCGTAGCATGACGTAAGTCTCGCGGTTGCTTTCTCTTTGGTCGAGACGATGCGTCGTGTCATTGACATCCCGTAGTTCTAGCTGCGAGTATAGCGGACAGCGGGATGCCTACGTGCGTCGGTGAACAAACTATTTTTTAAATGTTATTTATGTGTGTTCCACTTTCAAATTTGGCAGATCTAAAAAAAATATAAAATTGAATAGAGAATGACTGAAGTACATGAGTATTTTTACAATTAATATAAGTGTCGACCTAAAGTGCAAATTTGAATTTTAAAAATTAATATATTTTAAATATTTAAATAATATGATTACAAAACATATATTTACATCACATATACATCTTTTTAATTTAAATTTAAGTTTAATATTTTTTGAGCAGAAAACGGTAATTGCGAAAAAAAATATTAGCGCGCGCATGGTTCCTCGGAAAATGTAATTAGTAATATTTCAGAAAGCGGTGGGATTAGAAAAATAAGAAAAAAGTACGTATCTCTTATTTTCAATCCAAAAATGTTTCAAGTCACTAAAAAATAGTGGTGTTTTTATTAGTGTGCGAGTTGACGTGGAATGACTTACTATTGGGTAATAAAAGACCCATTAATTCCATTACTTTGTATGTAACAGGTGTCTATAAAATCCAGGACCTTTGAAACCAAGGTGTCGGTGAAGGTGTAGTCTATCGCCTTCCAAAATATTAATTTTCTTTTTCACATTATTAATTACCTATATTTATACACCAAATTTAATTACCAAATTATACCAAAATGTTAAAAAATAAAATATATACAGATTCAAAATGCGCAATATTTATTTGTTTCCAACATCAATGGATGTAAATGACGTATACGAGTTAATGAGTGAGGGAGTTTAAGAGCGTTAAGTGGAGTGCCGTTTCCATAGTAACTTGCAGGTCTCAGCTAGATACCAAAGCACCTTGTAACAAGTCATTTTTAAATATTTCATCTTCTATTTCTATTACATCTTCGACGTGTTATTTTTCATTTAAAATCTCTTTCTCTCTTTAAACCACTTTCAAAATGTTTTTTAAAACTTCTCACTCTGCATGCAACATGGAGGTAAGCTTTTCAAACGAAGTGCACGTGTTGTATTCACGTGGTTTATGACGCAATCAGGTGGTGCGCAGAACGAGCAAAAATCAGCACACCTGAGTATCCCACTCATATCTTTCCACCAATTCCGGAATCGATTCTTAGGTAGAAATGGAATGCCCCAAAGTGCGAGCCACGTGAGATCTGTGCTTGCTTGCAGGAAGCTGCAAGTGTCGCGACCGAAAGCCGGCAAGGAGTGGAAACGGTTCCTGGTGATGTCGGCAGTAGCTTGGGGGCTGCCGTCTCTCATGACAGGGCTATGCGCCTACGCCTTTGAGAGGGACCAGCTCTTACGGAAGTGGTCCAGTCCATCACTGACGGAAACACGCACGTGCTTCAATGAAGTAGTTCTAACTACCCAACAGTATGGTAATCATTTGCATTAATATTTCGCAGTTTTTCGCACTTTGGTTGTTACTAGTGGTCGAAATTCGACAGTAGTTCGTTAATTTTTGTATGTATTGAAGTTATTTTGGTATGATGTGTATAAATAATTGCATACATTTTTTTTTGAATTTTGTTCTATTACTCATCTGTAAAATTACAAATACGGCATTTGCGGATGTTGTTTGCCTTATTTCCCTGTAATAGTTATGAAATTAATAAAATTTAAAGACAACAGATGAAAGAAACACAATTACCGTTTGTATTCCAAATAATTTTTTGATACAAGTATTTGACATTTTCAAGTTTTTTTTTAATATAAATATTTATTCAAAATAAACGCTTATAAAAATCTGACCTAACATTCGTAGAAGTGCTTGTGTGTATACACTTGCTCACACTCACATACACACACACACACACACACACACACAATATATATATAATATTAAGTATCACGTATAATATATATCTATACGTAATACTATAATACTACTAGTCATCCGCAAATGCAGGTAATACATTGGTAAATAAGTTTTTTGGAAGGTAAATGATAAAATAGATTCTGAATATGTTAAATTTATACGTGGAATCAAAATTTTCTTATTCTCTAAGGTTCCAGTTAAGACTTCGCAATCAATAGCATTTCAATGCATACATTCATGCACATTCTTGTTCCATTGATGTTTGTGCTGGCGCATTTCTTGTTTACTTTGTGTTGGCGGTGGCAAGCTGCAACGCAACCTGCCACGTGGTGTTGTATTTTCTTTAATTGTACCGAGTGGACATTTTATCGTTCGCTGAAGATTCGGGCCACGTCGCCCTGGGAGGCGAGGACCCTCTCGCCCAGCAAAGTACTGACTCAACTCTCGTGCTGACATACTGGAACAGTCGCTGCGCTTATTTTATCTTAATGAAGATGCTCAAAGTGGTGTCCTTTGGTCTCGAATGCATTCTTGGCACCCCTGGAACATATTCTGGTTTACCTTTCAAGTAAGTCTCGAGGAATTTGCAGCGAATTTATCTTCAAAGAGCGCTTGTGCTCTTCCTACGGGTTTGCTGCATACGCCTTTTCTTTCCAGCTCCCCAAAGGAAAAAGTCACAAGGGGTCAGATCAGGTGATGTAGGAGACCAGAACAAGAAAAATTATTCAATCGTCACTATAAACAGTATTTGAAAAGTGCATGGATCAAACAGCATTGTGAGCAGTCGGGGTTGTCAATCTTTCGCATAATAATGTGCAAATCTGATTTACGAAAAACTCAACCAGAACGGTAGTGTTGAAAAAAAAGTACTAAAATTCTTGTCGAACCCAACGCGCATTACTCTTTGTAAAACAGATGAGCGTTTTCTGCTCTCCGATAGCGGTTGTTTTGTCAATTGTATCCACTCAGATGAAACCACGCTTCATCAGGAAAGAGAACCAGAATATTTTCCGTAGATGCCAAGAATGCGCTTGAGACGAAGGACACCCCTTTCAGCATCTTTAAGATAAGACAAGTGCAGCGATTGTTTCCGTTTGCCAGCAGGGGTGTTGAGTCAGCGCTTTGCTGGGCGAGCGCGCCCTCGACTCCCCGGGCAACGTGGCTCGAGTCTTCAGCGAACGATAAAATATGCAACCGGTATAGAGTTGTAACACATATCTAAATTTTAGATTTCTGCACTCCTCCATTTAAACTTAAACTATTCTAAAACTCACTCTCCTCCGTGCGCGCAATATGGACAAAAAAGGGTTACAAAGATTTCTGTTCACGTATTAACGTATAGATTCACTCTCACAACCAAACACGAACATCTTGCTCTCAATACTGATTTCATACTTTTATTCTGCATAAGCAAAGCTCTCACATTTTTCACTTTTTAATTGATTTAATTGGTCGTAAATTTACAAAAGAGGTGTCTAAAAGATAGGACAAATAATACAATTACTAGCAAAATGTGGCGTCGCTGAGGCTGTAAACTGTTTTAAAAATAGTTTTATGTGTACAAAATTTATTTCATACTTCGTTTTTTTCATGTCCAGCTTAGTTTAAATATGTTCTTTCAGTTTCTGGCACCTTACTTTTGAATGAATGTAAGTAGTAGTTGATAATGTTATACTCCCGTTCAAAGATTTCCAACACCCAATTGTCTTGTCTGTTACTTTCCATTATTTAGTTGAAATTCTTCAAGTTCAATAAGTTCCGATGCAATACTGTTTGTAGGTATTCGCAAATTTATTTTTTTAATAGATAATAATTCGAAATCAAACTGCAGCGCGATTTACTTGATAATTCAATGGTTAACTTAAAGATGTCAACATCACTGATGACAAGGTCGTGAAATAAAAATATGGCGTATTAAGAAAAAAATGCCTTTGAATTCTGGTAATGAGTAACGCCACCTTCATTGATCGATTTAGGCGTTGGTTTAATTCCTGACATTATCACTAAGATCGCAGCGCAAAAATACAAACAAAATCCGTTTTTAAAAATTTATTTAAATCTTCTAGCGGAATTCTGAAAACAAAAGTATCAGTTCCCCATTAAGAGACCGAGACGCTTCGAAAGACACCTCATACGTCTCGATTTTTGCACGGAAAGAGGTCTAGACGCCCGTAACGGAATGGCAGAAACACACATCCGCACGTCCACACACTCAAGAGCTTTACTGAAATACTGTATAGTGACATTCACTTCGAAAACCAATTAAATTGCCGCTAATTGCGTTATGTTATTTTCATCTTCGAATCAAATCAAAATATTCTAAGAGAGAGCACAATGATTTACAGGCTTCCTGTGGATGTCCCTTCGCCACAAGTCATTTACATTAATATTTTGCCCACAACCAAACCCGGCTATCTTTCACTCAATACTGATTTCACACTTATAATCTGCATCACTAAAACTCGTACATCATCTTTAGATTCCATCTGTCACAAAGTTCCAAAAGATGTGTCGGAATGGTAGAATGAATAATATATATTTACTTGAAAGTCCAATTAAATTGCCGCTAATTGCGTAATGTCACTTCCTGCTTCGTATCAAATCCAAATATTCCATCAGAGAGCGTTGATTTACAGGCTTCCTGTGGATGTCCCTTCGCCACAAGTCGGGCTCCGCCCTCTTCTACTTCGGGCCCGCGTGCGCGTTGCTCGTAGCCAACGCCGTGTGCGTGGCGCACGTGCTGAGGAAGGTGAAGTTCCTGCGCAGGGGCAACTCCGTCCTCCACAGAGAGGACGACGAGGTCGCCAGAGGACGCCGCCAGGCGGACGGACAGGACCCGCGCGCCCACAGCACTAGGGCCAAGAAGGCAGCGCGATCCACGAGTCCAGACGCCAAGACGTGCGTACTGTATTTCAGTTCCAAATGATTTCCGCATCCTCCAGACCTGACTTACTATCGTTTTATGTGCATTCTCCATTGCAGAGTTTGGATGTACGTGAAAATGTTGCTGATGTCAGGAGCCGTTGAGGTCCTCACGGAAACGACCGGCTGGGCGATAAGCGCGTTCGACAATAACACATACTTCTCTCTGACGGATTTCGCGCTCGCGTATCGCGCCACGGGGTACGTAATCGACTGTTTCCGCGCGGTGTGCGTCGCCTGGCTGGCCGCTCCGGACGGAGGCTACCTCGCTGCTCTGCGGAAGCGGCTGGGCGGCGGGGAGCGCAGGGCGGAAGCGGGGAGGGGGCGAGGGGCGGTGCAGGTGCGGGGAGCTGCAGGGAGCGGGACACGCAGGGGAAATGGAAGATAGAAATCTTCACGTTATTCCGTTAGTACGTTTCAAATCGGTACGAACTGTCTTGCTCCAACTTTCAGTTTCTTCGATGGGATCCTGCTTTCCCGATTACCCTTTATATATCTGTTACGAAGGTGAAAACTACCTTGTAGTAGGAGTTAATTTCCGGTCTAGCTACTTGTGTACGCTATTATGCCTATTACCGGTTATAGCCGTTTTGCCGTCGATGCGTCAGTAATAAGACCATTATTTTTATCTCAAGGTTGCCTGATGTTGCTATGGCTGTTAATAAATGTGTCATGAAAGTAAGGATATGCGCGAATTATGACATCTAAATGCAATTAAATTACATATTTAGCAGCATGTACAACAATTAAATTAGGAGGTGCTTTCTTTGAATACATAATAGTTACGACATATGAAAATAAAATGTTGCAGTTGCGGAACCGTGAAATTAACTCCAATATCGTTATTGTAATTAACGAAACTAGTAAGTTAAGATAGATATAATTGCATGAGTGGTATGTTCAAGAAAATGAGTGACGATAGGAGCAAGTTTCTTTATCTACCACGATTGCAATTATACCATTCATCCACGTGTTACGTTCAATATTTTTTCGTTTTCATTAAAATATAATTTTAATATTAAGAAATTCAATCATATCTTCATCATTTGATGTATCTGATGACGTCATATAGGTTCTGAACATGACCGATTGTAGTAAGCTTTGCACTGTATGTTTATGATCACCTTAGCATCTTGAAGAATAATGTATGAAATGAGAAACGATTGAAGATGGAAAAATATTTAACGTATTCCAATTGAATTATTATAAGAAGCTGACAAAGCCATGAAAACATTATTTCGTACGGAATGTAACGGCATGTATGACAGAAGAACACGTGTTAATGTTGGAAAGGAGAAAGATGATTCAGTTCTGACTCTGTCGTTGTGCTGGTGTACTTTTCAGAGCGAGTAAATACATTTTTTTTTATATTTTCAATACGCTAAGACAAAATCTTTTACACGTAACAATATCAAATAGGTGGAGTAAACATATCTGTGCAATAGTATAAAGCGTATTCTGGGTTAGGATGATTGTTGCCAAGTATGAGTAGGGTAATAATTGCTAATTGAACTTATCGTACTACAAATATTAACATGATTATCTAAGAAGTAGATATAATTGTTGGTTTATAATTTTGTTTCATTCGTTTATTGATTATATGTTTTGATGTATTTAATCAGTGATGTACTTTTTTGTTCATGTTTCACGGCCGTCTGGAATATCTTCGCTAGGCCTGTTTATAGATAAACAAACGATTTCGTTCAGTTCTCTTAGTTCTCATTGGCTGTTGTGGACGTTGAATTGCACGATTAAGGTTACATGCACGCGTGTCATAAACATTTGATAATAAACGATTTTTCATGTAATTAATGAGTATAATTCATGTAGAAAACGAAAAAATTCATTAACAAGTCGATCGTTGAGCTTGACATATTTACATCTACATAAAATCATTGTATTCCTATTTCTTTAAAATTGGATTATATAATTATATATTTACTTACAAATATATATTGTTTCAGTTTTTTTCGAAATATTCATAGACATTGAATACTTGTTTAATGGATTAAGGTCGGTTCCAAGGCATTTAGTGTTCGAAAATGTGAAAATTATCCTATGAGACAATTTTAAAAACAATCGATAGTTTTTATTTTACATTTTTTATACTTTTTCTTACTTATTTTTGAAAAAATAAATACATACATATGTATATATTTTGCATTTTTTATTACATTGAATTCCTTTCTCTATTGTTTGTGTATAAGAAATAATTTGGTTTATAATGTTTTTATTGAGTGAAGTGTAGGTCTTCTTAAAAATTGTTACAACTTGTGTGAAGATTTGTGAGTGATTTGATGGCTACAAATAGTGAAGGTGGAATTGAAACTGAAATACATATGCTGAAATATATTTAACTACAAATGTACAAAGATTCATTTAACCTTATTCACATCTAGTTTTTATTTCATTATAACTCGTATGAGCTACAAATCTGTTTATTCATATATGTGAAATCAGAAGTACTCTTTGATTCATAATACCGTTTTTACTTTCCAGTTAACTAACATATATACGGAGTAATATACGTATTTTAGGGAAAATTATGTAATGCTGCTCGAAAAAACGGCGAAAAAATTGTCGCGCTCTGATAACCAGTTGCTAAACAAGGAAAAAATCCTCTAACAGGTAGTAACCCTGCTTTGTCCTTGATACTGAAAAATCAGTTGACGGCAAAATGTCCGTCTGTCTCTCAGTCTCTGTCCGTCCGTGAACACTACTAGCGCCTACGCCATGCGTAGGATTTTTTCCAAATTGAAAAAACCTCTGTCTATCTGGCTCGAGTCGAAGCTTCGAGATTTCGAAAAAAAATCTTTAAAATTTGGAGGTACTTTACATGATGCACCTCGGACTTTTTCAAAATTTCTCAAA
The DNA here is from genome assembly GCA_017312745.1 of Gryllus bimaculatus. NCBI lineage: Eukaryota > Metazoa > Arthropoda > Insecta > Orthoptera > Gryllidae > Gryllus > Gryllus bimaculatus. The sequence goes on from BOPP01000252.1 coordinate 212,462, forward strand.
AATAGTTCCAATTTTTCCTTTAAATTTCTTGTAAGAATAGAGTAACATACACTTGTAAAAGTGGCATAGCTTCGATTTTCAGGTTCCACTCTGCATTTTTAAGATTTCAAATTTTTTTCTGGCGTCTTCCTACAACTACAAAATTAAAGATTGAGGTTTTGCCTTCAAACAAATATTGTTTTCTATACAGACTTCTTTCATTGCAGCCATGCACTTTTTTTGAAACAGTTTTTGCGGAATATTGCGAGAAAAATGTGCAATTTCAAAAAAATACATTTTTTTCTCAAACACGGCTTCAAATTTTTTTTAAACCTTTCACAGGTATGGTGCAAAATTTACTCCATAAGATGACAAACACACCATATTGCTCTATTCTTTTATTTTTTCAAATATTACAAAAATGTAATTTTTTTGGCTTAGCTCTCACGTCGTTAATATTTATATTACACGATATATATTATTATACGACATTTTGTCCACAATATTGAATTTTTGAGTGCATGTGCTTTAAATAATGTCATATGAAGTTTCTGGAAATCTCAACCGGTTTGTGTGAAAACTATCTCAAAATTCCGCATTTTCAGAAATGCTCAAACGCAATTTTCTCAAAAAGATTTCCAAATTTTCCTTCAAACTTTTCAAAGAGATGTGCTAATTGCACTCTTTAATATGTTCATAAATTTCGGGGTTTTATTGTGTTTTTAAAAATTACACAAATGTAATTTTTGTCAAAGATTTCTCACGCCGTTAATATGCACATTTCCAGCAATTTGTAAACTCTATTGTGAGTTAAAGTGCCTCAAATGACATCAAATGAAGGTTTTCGAAAACTCAAATATATTCTGCGAAAAAAAGCTTCAAATTTTGAATTTACAGTAGGGTTTAAGCGCCATTTTCTTAAAAACGACAAATTTTTCCAAAAAAAAAGCAAATTAGACCACGTTTTTCCTTTTTTTAATATTCATAAAATAATATTTTCGTTCTGTTATTAGGAAACCGAAAACTTGATAAAACTTCCGAAAAATGTACTTTTGGTGGTGATAGATGGCAGCTGGCAAAAGTATGTGCCAAGTTCGCATAGCTAGCCGAGGTCAAAGGAAATATTATCAAAGGAAAGTAGCTACGCTACTGTATAAATACGTATACCTGTGGGTATGGACTGATTGATTGTTAGTGATTTCAATCCCTAACACGGGCTTGTCAAGTACAGAGGTCATTGGTCCCGTAAGTGCAGTGCATGTTCTGGGGAGGTGGCGGTGATCTTCCCCCGTTGGATGGCTAGGTCCGGCGCCGACCTACCGTCGCCTATCGGGTTTTCCCAACCAGGTATCTTCCACCAGAAGGGCATCGCAACAGCTGCGACAAGCTATAAACCCCTGACCAGTCTCCGGACACGTGTGGTAGTGTAGTGCATGGTAGTGTACCTGTCTGTGAGGAAGGGATGAGGATTGAATCAGGAAGAGGAAAGAAATATCGCGCGCGGTCCCTTCCCCTTTTGTTAAAGTACTGCTCCGGCATTCGCCTGGTGTTGATCGGAGAAACCATGAAAAACGACCACCAAATTCCTCTCCAGAAAACGACTGAATTCGACGAAACTGACAAGCTGGTGTTGGAAACCCTGCCACAGTCGAACTCGAACCTAGGACGTCCCGGTCAGAGACACTGTAGCGACATCAGTTGATGCACTGAGCCACCTCTTCCGGTCAGTGGGGAGGCTCAGTTCATTGAAAGAATTTAATGTTAGGCCACTTTCAAACCCGCCGTCACATTTGAATAAAAGAAACCGAAATGGAGCGAAGAGACGATACCTTCCGCCGTCAGAAATGTTGTTACATAATTTTAGGAGTTCACCCTTGCCCCCCACAAACACACACACACACACACACACACACACACGCACGCAACGAGCGATGTGGCTTAGGGTGTAGCGCGCTGACTCCGCATTCGGGAGGCTCGGGTTCAATTCCCGTGCTGACCATTCTGACCGGGGTTTTCGTGGTTTCCCTCGGCCCTCCAGGCGAATGGTTCTACTGAAGGGCTACGACCGCGACAACGGCACCGCTAGCCGAAATCGTTAACTACGCGAAGTCACGAAGGTGAGTCGAATTCGAGACATCGCGGGTTCCTGGTTGGGTGACCCTCTCGGAAACCCACGCGCCGAGGCCCGTTGCCCTTTACGGGACATACAAAGGCTAAATACCCATTCAAATACCCATTGCCCATTACAACGCCGCGAACTTTCATTTTAAAACTGAAACTTCTGTGTACTTTACCCTAGAATTCTACTAAAAGTTCTCAAATTAAAAGGGGTAAATTAACGAAATCGCATTTAACGAGGTCGTCCGTTGTCGGGGAAAGGTGTGTTTTCAGAGTACAATTTACATAATATTTGTGTTTTGAAGAAAAGTCTATCGTTGAGATGGTCGTATAATATGGATAGTCTTACGAATGGTTTAACTGTATTATGAGTATAATCGTAGGCATATGTATTATCCGAACACGTTTTCTTGAGCCCTCTTTTTGCTTTTGATTTGATTATTGACTGATTATTTTGACGACAGTACAATTATAACAAATCTGTATCTCGTATTTCAATGCAAAATAGTTTCTGGAGTGAACATTTCTGGTTATCAGATTTTGTCAACAACACTCGGTACTACCATTTTTTTCTTGTTCAACTAGTGTTAGTAAAGGGGGAGGTAGGGGTTTGTATTGTGAGGCTCAAGATATGTGTGCTTATAATACTACTTCAAAGTTTAACGAGTCGACTTTAGAAAATGCGTTTCAAAATGCTTTTGACTTTAGCTTTCTCCGAAGGTTTTGAGAAAAATATGACACTTTTAATGAAAAAGAAATACGCACAGACAATACAAGGTTACAATGCATTATCACAGAGGCCATTCTACCTATGGAAATAAATATAATCTATCTTATGTAGATGTTTGTGTAGTTTCATGTCTCGAAGTTGTCTTTGTGCTATCTGAAGTAATAGTATCATAGTAGAATATTGAGAAGGTTGAACTAGTAGCCTAAAACACATATTAAGAGATAGTATACTACACTATAGGGTTAAGAAAAATTAAATGTAATTAGATTATTTTCGTTGACCACATCACCCAATGCTTTCATTATTTAATTGAATGTGTGTTTTGAGATCATCACAGTTTTCACTTTGTTCATCATTCACAAAACTCTGAGTTTTCATTTTGTTTCCGATAAGAACGAATTCATATCTTTTCCTTGTGAGTTCTCTGAGTTTGAGACTTTCCCTTTCATGAGTGCAAACAGGAAATCCTCACCGCAATACGGAAGAGGAAGTCATGATAACAGAATGGTGATGCTTCAAGTTCTTAGGTGGAAAAAGAGCAAAATAATTCTCTGAACTTTGTAGATTGTCAAGAAATAATGTACAGTATTTTTCTCATCCGAACGTTCCGCACTTTCTGAAGCATACTGACTTAGGTTGTTAGGGCATCGACTGATGTCACTCCAGTGCCACTGATCGGGAAGTTGTAGGGTTCGAGTCCCGACGGTGGCAGAATTTTCGACATTAGCTTGTCAGCCGATGTCTGGAGGACCGACCGACTGCTCTGATCGGTAGTTTTCCGTGGTTTCTCCGATCAACACCTGGCGAATGCAGGAGGCGTTCCCTAACAAACGGGAAACGGACCGCGCACGATCTTTCTTTCCTCTTCCTTGTCCTTTCACTTATTACTTCAACACACATTCACAAGAATTACACCGCCACATACAGGAGACCAGTCAGGAGCTTAGAGCTTGTCCTGCCTTGGCGGTGCCCCGCTGGTGGGAGATACCTGGTTGGGGAAAATCCCCGCTTAGTTTGAATCCGGCGCTAGCCTGGCGCGCTAGGAACGAGGCGGCCCGACCCAGTCTGAAATAGGAAGTCCCCCGAGAGGGGTAACTGCGTTCAGGCGGGATCCACATTCCAGCCTGAAGGTGTTCCTACACTGGAAGTACACGTGGATAAAGTCGACAGAGATTGGGTGCCCACTCTGGGGAGAACTCCCGTGGTAGAACAAGAAAGTGCAGGTATAGACGCACGATTTTCAATCTGCGAGCCATGTAAGGAAGAAGTATAATTTATGCAAGTTTTTTTGAGCTCTAGAATCTCTTCCCCACACTTTCAGTGTACTTAGTCCAAGGATGAAATAAAGTACCGAAAACGCAACGTTTGAAAACAAAAAAAAAACGTATTAGAGATTTTATTTTATAGTACGAAGAAAATTAAAACCCACATCCTCCGAGCGTTCTCTTACTGCAATTAGTAAAAGGGGACATTGTGCATAATCACTAGACCATTAGCCATGCAGAGGGTGCCCAGGGAGAAAATAAGAAACTTTGAAAATAAGCTCTTTCTTAAGTCAATTTTTAAGCCTATTTGTCCCAGAAATTTTCATTAAACGTTACACAAAATATTTAAATTTGTTCGCATATTTCAGATGATAATAAACGATGGAGTTATTTAAATCGCCAAGTATTTCACGAAATTGGCGTAGGTACATGTTCTATTAACCTATGAAAAATTATAAGTTGGACCCTTCTCGAGCTTCCGGATACATATACAGGCATCCAGAGAGGAAACAACTTTGAAAATAAGCTCTTAAGCCAATTTTAAGCAACTTTTTTCTAATAAACTCCTTCGATATTTCGAATTGCTGAACTGCAAGGAGCACTGAAAAATCGGTTTAAAAAAATCCTTTTTTTGTAAAAATGCACATTTCAGATACATATAAACACTCCAAATACAAGCTAATTGTTTATTATT
>BOPP01000252.1:217272-233594 GCA_017312745.1 Gryllus bimaculatus
GCAATAGACGAATGCGCAATTCGAAAACGCGGAAGCATTAAATGTTTCACAACTAAAAAATCATTAGGACTAAACACTATTTAAGTCGTTGACATCGTGTAGAAAAATTAAGACTTCTCTTGTCGACCTATTTAACAGTACTTAGCCATAATCAGATCTATGATTGGTCGTGGAAAACTTATCGAACCAGAAGACGTTTGTTCGCTAGTATTGTTTGAATTACCAAATGGACGCCACGACTTCAAGCCATCGATCGGAGAAAATCTACTATTTCTCTTAGATAACAGATATTAACTGAATTTAGGAGAATTAGGATATTACTCACGACCTCGCAACTTTTCTTGAAACGATGTACCTTCGCCTTCCCCCTCTCTCGGCACAATAACACCAGTTGAACGGCAAAAGCTCGCAGCGAGTACTGAATGACAACATTCCAAACACACTCATAATGCGCCCGCAAAAGTAAGAAAATATTTTTTGTTAGGAAGACAGCGAACCCTTCTTTCCATGATTATTTCTACCACATACATGTAGAATAAATGACCGATACCAGAACTGAATAAAATACCCATGAAAGAACATATTATCGCAAACTCGTAGAAAAGGTAGAACGCAAATTATGAGCAAAAAAGTTGCAAAGGCATGAGTAATTCTTTTTATAGAGATTGAGCCTATTTTCTTCATAAAATATATTGGGCGAAATTTCGTTACTAAACTCCATCCCCACTCTACTCGCCACTAACCACTATAAATCACCACGAAACAAAGAATACCACAATTCACCGTTCCAGAAAGAGGTTGCCCGAATAATACACTAGCGATGCTCAACGGAGGCAAGTATGAAATTTGGATGTTCGATGGCTTACCCAAAGCAAACTCATGTTCACAAATAAGAAAACCAAGGGAATTTACCCACACGCCGTAAGCCAGCAGACTGCGGGCTGTCAGCAGGGAAATACATCGGCAAAGCTGCGCAAGAGAAAAATAAAAAAAAAATTTTGGCCAGTCTATAATATATTTTAAGCCACCAATGTTATTTTGGACATAAGTTTTAGTATGAATTAACAAACTGAGATTTTACAACAACTATATATTTAATAGTTTTTCTCACATAGTTTATTACTATTTTTCTTTTAGAAATACCAATAATAGTTTTTGCTATTATTTTTTTTCTATTTCGCTCATTACAACTCATACCTAAAAAAAACAGGTAGGATTAAAATTCATTTGTTATCAATGGTCAGGCGTGGTATTTGGTGCCTTTGGTCATCGATAGATTTGTCAAGCGATCTGCAACTCTTGTGGGAGGTGGGATCGCGATATTGTACGGTGTTCTTTAATGTTCAAAATCACTTCACACAAGTTTTTTGATATTATTCACATTTATCAATAAATATTCTGGCTGCCTTAAGGCAACACTCGAATTGCATAAAATTTTGATTTAAGGGCATTTCTTGTCTTCACGAAGGATAAATATTAATTTTTTTTGAGCTTGGTGAGTTATGAAAAAACTAATGAACATATTTTTTTTTGTAAAGAAGCCGATATTTCGGCCCTTTTATTGGCCTTCATCATTGCTGGATTTTTTTTGTACAACATTTTTTCACAGGTTTGTTGCCCTCTGCCATATACGCAGTTCTATAAACCTTAACCTAATAATGCACAATCTATTCATATACTAATACTATACTAATTCTTATTCTGAATTCTTAGAACCTCACTTCTTCTTGTGATTAGCAAAAACACTCTCTTGATCATAACCTCACATTCTGTCTTTGAACGGCCCAGATCCTGGAAAAGAAAAATCCCTATCAAAAAATATATTGACAAAGAGATGCTGTATATAAATAAGAAATGAATACAAAGACCTAGCACCATACAACGGGATACTGATAGTCTCAGTTCGTATTACAATTATATATCAAAAGCAGGATTGGATTAAGGAAAAATAGAGAAAATTCTAATAAAATGTAATGTGATTATAAATATTTACATAATTACTTAAATATATAAAGATGTAATTAATGTATATGTAGCTGTGCGATAGGTGCTACTTTTACAGTTATCTGCCGGTGTCCGTAATGAGAGTGGCATTCTAAAGCAAGAAATGTATTCAACATTAAACTATCCAGATGTTTTAACGACATATGGTATCACTAATTTTTCATCGAACTGTAATAAATTTATTTAACCTTTTTGTTTATAAATACGTGGATAGCATTTGTTCTTATTATGGTGCTCCTTAATAAGCTTTGAGTAATATATTAATATAATAAATATTAGAAAGAGGTTGAATGTTGTTGTAATAGTTCACAAAACTCTGAATAGAATCTAATTATTAAAGATTCGGTGCTGAACAAACAAATAGCGAAAGAAACAATGTGCGAGGACATAGCAATTTCAAGAATTATGTGAATTGAAAGAAAATACAAAATTATGACAGACAATGAAGAACTATGTTCTTCTCCACCGCGTCGGACCCGCCCATGATTGGCCGGTACACAACTCTCTCTCATTGGCCGACCACACGGCAACCGGCACAATTGTGCGAGTCGGAGGTTACGAGGGGGAACTTAGGCACCAATTCTGACTCACACGTGCGCAAGCACATCTCCGCGCATTACGCATGACGAAGGTCGCAGAAATTGACACCGAAATGTCGCAACCCTTGCAATGGCCGCGTCATTACCCACGACAGCCAATTAAATACATTAATGCTGATATTGATGCCTAGCCATTTGCGTAGTTCGAAGGTCGCCTTCTGGGAGTAATGGGGCACAAGTTGGCCGAAGCCTCAAACCTTTCGATCCAAAGAGGCCGCGAACTGCGTCTGGCCAAGCTGGCGTCAGACAGGTAACTCACTGGGAGCGTAGCACTTCGTGAAAATTTATATTCATATTCACGAACGCTTGAGCTGCATTAGCGGCCAACTGCACTTGTTTAGAGACGTGCGTCTTTTTTATCTTAACCTTCCGTTGCCGCTTATTGGCCCGGGACGAACGGAGACTCCGAAGGCTACTAACTTTCAACGCAAGAGCTACGAGAGTACTCATACAAAACTGCTTTAGATAAACTTGAAGAATACCACTGCAGGGCAATTCCTTCGCACAATCTTGGTAATTACATATGTATCCCAGAGCAGTTCAAGAAGAGTGTTTGAGCACTGTCCGCTAATTGGCGATAAAACTTTTGTCTAATTTACAGTTTCCCAACCTCACTGATCTCACGCTGGCGTGTATTCGCAGTCAGTTTCGAAAAAAATCAAAGTTGGTTATTCCCAAACAAACGGTTATCGGCGCTTTGCACACCGAACTCTTAGTTGTCGCTGTCAAGGGCGATAAAAATAGAGATTTACCAGGCAAACGTATGAATCAGAAATTCTCATTCATGGCTAGTATGTTTAGAACCTAAGTATCGTGTGGCATTAGTTCCTTGGAGACAGAGTAAAGAATCGCACACTGGTAACCACGATACACATTTCGATAGCGGTTGCTTTTTGGATTCCTTACCTAGATCTTGCACGTGTTCAATGAGGTTACTCGTCATGCGACCCGAGGAGTCTATCTCGTATCGCATGAAGAGTCATGTAGTAGGCACCACTGCCCCAAGGTTGAAGCCGAGCAAAGCAGGCGGCGTGAACTAGGTCCAGGCACCAGCCGTGGCGCCTATCTCGTTTAGGCGCTGCCACTGTTGCACGCGACGAGCGGGAGATGTCGTCCGACGCCAGCCAGCGCACGGAGACGAAGCCATAGGGGCCGCAGCAGCCAGTAAAGGCCGGTGATGCGCGAATACTCGCAAGTAGAAGAGCGTCTCGCCGAGGGCGAGTTGTCGCCAGCTGCCAGTCCACGCCGTGTCCCACGACGAGAAGAGGAAGTGGTGGATTGCGGCGCCTGCAGCAAACTGGGGCATGCAACGGGGTCCTCGGGCGACAGCGATAGCGGTTGCACAGACCGGTTACAACTGGCCATTCAAAAACATCGCCGAGCCACTGTGGACAGAACGCGTATTAAACGGTGAATGATTCCGAAACCGTATGACCACCAGACCACAGATATTTCTGAGTAAGCGTCCTAATAATGACAATGGTGTTAAGAAATGCTGACATACATAAAAACACTAATTTACCAGGTATTAATAAAATTTTAATCTATAATTTTTTGATAACGGTAATCTTGGGTAGAGATTCACTATTCAACACGAAAAATGAGGGACTTTAATGTTGAAAATATTAACGCTCAATCCATCTGCAGATTTTTGCGGATAGAAGAGACTTGTGCTCGTAAAGGATTTTCAATCGTATAATACCTTCAAGACAATACTAATTGGGAATAAGAGAAGTATTTCACCTTTAATATCACGACTTACAAGTCCATTTTTTACGAAACTATAGCCAGTATCTTCCAAACGACCCTCGGCTCCATAGGAACTCACTACATACCTCAACTGTTCTACTCTTCGACTTAATGAAGTTTACATTTTCTGAGCACAAACATCCAATCCAAACTTCATTACCGCTTGGTTCCCCACCAGCGCCTGTCTGCCTCGTTTCTTGTAAGTAAAAAGCAAAAATCCGAACCATAAGATTAGTTCACTTGTTACGCGTGCTGAAGTTCTATTTATCTCCTGCCACAAAACTGACACTCTCCGAAACGTCATGTAGGCGAGAATTCATTAACAAACGAATAGAACACCTGACTCTTTTGTCTGCTCACACATTTGAGTAATACAAAATATTTACTTTATATTTTTTTTTTAACCTCTCTCTTTAAACTGGCGGTTTTCCCAGCTGTTATGAGTCCATTTTACAAAGAGAATAATTTAGCAGTAATCATTCGAATGTACCTTGGTTAGTACGACTAATTCTGGTTCCCCTGCTACTGTAGCACCACGAAATTTCCCCCCTGTTTTCTTACCTTAGGATATATAATTATTAATGAGATACATCTTCACAAGCCAACAATCATGGCCTTAGAAAGTTTGGGTAACATCTCTACTATACTGTTGTACTTCGGAATAAGTGTTTTTTTAACAGAAAACAGCTGACGGATCTTCAAAATACTTGTAGCTAAATGCACATAGGTGAGACTCGCGATTCCTGCGTACTTATTCCAAAGCTCTCTCTCAGCATGACATATTCGTTTTTAGAAAAAGTCAAGCCAATGGTTTTCCTCTTTGCCCAGCCTACTCAGTATGTCCTACTAATTTCCCAATTTTATCATTAACTGTCATCTGAATTTTCAAGAGTGGATCTCTCATGGGAGAACATCTTAATGGGGAAAATATATGATACGCATGAGTCGACAGACATATACCTCATAAACTGAGGAATTTCAACATTACGAAAAATTAACGTAGGATTATTCTTACCAATTTTTAATTACTTGAATAAAACGGCGTTCATCTTGTTCCAATTATTGTAATTTGCTTTTTACAATTATACTATTACTAAATTTCGCCAGCTTCACAAAGAAACTTTCGAAGCAACTTACGATATAACAACTATGACAATAACAAATAAGATTGCTTATTTCTGTGAATTTATTTAGCAACACATTTTCACGCAGGAGTGTCACCATTCGCCCGATATTCTATTAACATTTCATGGCCATTTGGTCTAACAACTGCGTTCTCTTACGAATATTTCTCACATCTAAATTTAAATCAGGCAATTTCGTCTTCTTTACAGGCAATTTATTTTATGTTTAACAAATTCAATTACGCTTTTTGTGTTTTGACCCACTAGCGTTAATTGCTGATGAAATACGTGTTATAGCCTTTCCATGTCTATTCAAACGGATCTACTCCATCTTGTGCTTCAGCTCCGAATTCCCAAGTTATTAAATCGCATCCAACGTTATGAAATAACGTGCTTAAAATATCCATTGCCACAAACTAATTAATTGGTTTCGCCGAGTGCTTACACTTTTCATCCTCCTTTCATTGCTACCGAGATATCCAACATACAACAAAAACGAATTATTGCGCATAAAATGCTCTACTGACTCAACTTTTCGTAGCACTGCCACAATGACTTACTTGATCACTTCCTCCCCAGCAAACCATATTGCCGCGCCTTCCAACTGTCTCCTCCTGACGCAATATATCGATTAATTGCGTCCCCTTTGCACATTTTCTCTCAACTGTCGAGCACATACGGCTTCTTCCGCAAATTTGGCTATTTACTAGTAAAACTTATTATACTTGTATTTCTTGGATATACTTATACCATTTTTTAATTATTATTATATTATTATTATTATTATTATTATTATTATTTTATTATTGATTATTATGCTTTTACGCATGTAAAATTGTGCTCACGTTACCCATACAGAACTCCCACACTTTATTTTTTCAACTGGTTTCTAACGTCGACCACCTTTCCACTCTCGGCCCCTTTTATTTATATTTAATTGCAACGTGTCATAAGACTTCTTTTGTTCCTTTACCCGTAATCATATTTACTTTGTGATGGTCACTATATCTAGCACGAGGGAATAAGACATCACGATTCTTCGAGATACAGGTAAAATTGGCTCCTTGTGAAGCAGTTCGCCCATAGACGACTCGTCTTTTCAGAACATCAAGCGCGCCTCTTGACTCAAGCTACCGACAAAATAGTGCAATTCGAGCATCTTCAAACCTTTAAGATTTAGATTTTAGATCTTATCAGACCTTTCAAAAAACAGAAAAATGTAATGTGAAAGAGGAGGAAAAATATATAGATTATATATATATAGATTAGATATATATTTACCAAATCAATTTTAATTAATATCTAATAATATGAAACTTGAAGTAAAAGTTAAACATAAATTAAAATTTAAAAATAAATCTTTTAATCGCAAGATTAGCAATATTTTTGAAAATAGTCCAATTTTTTCGCTTAAAAACTACAAACTGTAATAACCGTATAAACGAATTAAATATATAGACTGTGAAAATAATATCCAAGGGTGGCGAAAATATACAAACCAAAAATAAATAAACACCAACTCCTGATTCGCCACAAGAAAAAGAAATATAGAATTATCTGGCAGAGAAGCAGAAATACGTATATTTCGCAGTTATTTATACTACACGTGAAGACAAAAAAACCTTCCCTCAAAACCTATTATACAAACTATTAATTACTGCACAGATTGATATGCTTTTTCTTTGTAGCGCCATAACATTCAAACTTGGCACGATAATATATAGACATTTATGATTCATAAATAGAATAGATAGTAACAATGACATTCACGATAAAATAACAAAAACTGCATCTTTTGAAGTTGTCATTCTAGAAACACATTTAATTCCACTTCAAATTGCCAAACTTCAATCAGTTACCCCTGTTGCAAGGTTTCAAGTGATATTACAAGTCGTTTACTTCGTATTTATAAATTTATACCCATTAAAATTTATTTATTTATAATTTTATATTTATATTGTTATAGTTATATTTATATTTATATTTAATAATTTATATTTGATATATATTATATTTATTATATAATATATATATATATATATATCTTTTATTTATATTTATATTATATGCTATATATTCTAATATTATATTTAATATTTATATTAGATTTATATTAATAATATTCATATATTTATATTTCATATTTATATTTTATTTATATTCATACTATTTATACTGTAGTATTATATTTATAGTATTATAATTTATATTAATCATTACGTATTTTGTATTTAGCTGGTTCATTAGCAACAGATATACATTTTCTACCACGTCGGTTTTACAAAGGCTAAGTTTTGATAATTATAGATAAGGATATATAGAAGAGTAATAAACCGAACTCTTTCAGGAAGTATAATAATATAATATAAAGCAGTCGAATTAATACCCATACCGTCTGGCCCCACGCAAGACATTACCAAATGGAAGAGATAATAGAGGTAGAGAGATAGATATAGATAGAGAACGGCGTCTTCGTTGTCGAAGAGAGAGAGAACAAAAGGAGGAGGTTGGCGGGCGACGCAGTAGCCTCGGGCGTCCTCGGCGCGCTCCACCCGCCGCCGGCTTTGGCCGCCGCCACAACCCGCCCTTGGGCAGATTGGCGTGGCAAGTCGTCGACGTTGCAAGACAGGCGCTCCGTGACGAGGGCGAAGGGCGACAGCGGCGCAGGGCCGCTGTCCACGCAAGTAGAAGGGCGTCTGCTCGTACCTGCAAAACCAAACACCGGAAATCACATCGAATTACGATCGCTGGTCTGTAGGGGAATTCTAGCGGCCGGGCTGCTCTGATCGGTAGTTTCGGTAAGTAACTTTGAACATCGCAGTTAGAAACGGTCGCTCGAAGCTGCAAACCAAAAACCAAAAACCCTTCGAATTACGTCGCTGACTGCAGGCAGAATTCCAACGGACGGGTTACTCTAAATCGGTAGGTTTTCCCTCCTTACAACACAAGGCGAATGCCTTGGAGAGACAACTAAGCAAACGGGCACGAAACTACGCACGCAGTGAAGAGATGAAAAGGTCGCCCCCAGACCTTAAATCGTTGACCCCTGTTGAGGTTCTTTGCGTTTCAGCCGAGGCCGGTGGCCGATTCTCTGGGCAAAGAGGAGGGACTTGTTCCTGGCGCATGTGAGTAGCCCATTTCCTAGCCATCAACTTCACAGGATCTAATTAATCACTTTTGTTTTAGGTAGTGAGTGTTTAAAGAGAGTTGCAACCAACTATTTTATTTACATAATAGGCACTTTTGAACCTCGGACGGTTAATAAGCTTTTAAAGCGCCCACATATGGGCATGCAACAATACCATACCAATATTGGGCCATAACCACGGTCAATTTTTGAAGGGGAGGCACTTCGCAAAATAGTGATTATTGGGCTTTCAATAAAAAATAGAAGTATTAACTGACTCCCAAGGACTAGCTGGACTATCGAAGAGCTGAGTGTTTGGTAAGAGTTAAATGACTAATCCCTCAGCATTGAATGCAGGCAGGACTTAAGGGGACGGGGTCAATTGCGTTCCTGGTGCCCACCCACGTTCTTCAGGCCTAATGTACGCTCTATTTGAAATATTATTTAGCTGAATTGAGCCTAACGCGCGAGATGCCCCCCTGGAGTAAATTCCCCCTCGTTAAGCACAGGTGCACTCCAGTCACTACACTCGCGTCGCGCATCAATAACTTACCTCTACACACACCCTCTTTCATTTCCCAATCCTCACCACCACCCACGAGTCCTAACACTCCGCACAGACGCCATCATCGATGCCGGGACAACCGATGGGATGCGAAACTCAGACACAAACTGTTTTCCCGGCTTAGCACGGCCGGATGCCCCGTTGGGTGGGAGTATCCTCGTTGAAGAAAACTCCCTCAAGCAACGGGTAGAAGCCGGTCTCGCCATCCACAGAGGAGAATAAACTCAAAAACCGCGATGAATACGTGCACTAATGACGGGACGTTGCAGTTGACAGCGCCCGGAATGACTAATTCAATCAGTCGGATCTCAGAAGCACGTCACATACCATCGCAATCGTGGCTCAAGGGCAACGAGAGTCGCGCACCGGCGTGCCTATGGAAAGAGACGTCTAGGGTTCGGTGCTGATGCTGGCATGCTGGTGAAAGTTAGTGAAAATGCTTGAAATCCGATGTATTCTGGTCATGCCAGCGCAGGGTGGAAATATCACACGCCACCTCGCGCAATGAAAAATGTGGCCCACTATTTGCGGAAGTAAGGTCACAACAGATGAACCCAGGAACACTATATTCACAGGATTTCCGATAACAATACCGTCAACGATCGACCTGTCGACTGGGTCCGCGATGCGGTTAACGGTTCCAGGAAATCAAACTAATCAATCAATCCCATCGTCAACAGTGCCGCCACGATTCGATCGCTGCGAGTCCGGAATGCGGTTAACGGTCCCGGAACTACTAATCACCATCAGACCCGTCACAGTAGCGTTACGTTTCGACTTCCGACATGAGGTTGCGGGCCCCGGAAGCACTAATGCAATCAATCAAACCGACACATTCGCCACGATTTCGCACCTGTGAAGTAGTTCGGGATGCGGATTAACGCCCCCGGAATCACTACTCAATCAATCATCAATCATAACTGACACATACCGCCACGATTCGAGCCTGCGGCAGCTGCGGCGGGTCCGGAATGCCCATGACGAAGGTGCCTCCTCCCCTGGCGAGACGACGCGGCCCACGCGCGTCGCTGACGGAGTCGTCGAGCAGCTTCCCGCGCCCGCCTGCCTTCGCCGCCTCCACCACTCGAGACGAAGGCCTGCAACGGGCCGCGCACGGCGCGCCAGGCGTTCGCTCCACGACCGACGAGGCGACCTTGCGGTATGCGGCGTGCTCACACCGCCACAGCGCTCGGGCGACAGGACCCCGCAGTACAACCGGCCAGAGCAGCGCGCAACCCCAGGACGAAGGGCGCGCGTCCGCATCGCCAGCTGCAGGCCCTGCCCGTTGAGTCAGCCGCCACGCGGCGCGCCGTCCCGCGGCCAGGGCGCCGCCACGCACCGACCCCGCCGTCCGCCCGACAGCACTTGAAGGTGTCGGCAAGCACTTGTGGATCCACAGCTTCTTCTCCGCGCCCCGGACACAGCGCGCGGAGCAGAAAAGCAGCCAAGAACGACGCAATGGCTGTGAGGGGAGGTCTGTGCTTGTCGTGGTTGTTGCGTGAAGCGAACGCAACGGAGAGTGATGGGCGGTCCAGGTACGATGATCCTCTTCGGTGAGTGAGCCGTCGGGAGGTGACTGAGGCCGGGTGATGCAGCGTTGGCCTCTTGCAGATTGCTGTTCTCTTAAAATAGTATTACGCGGGGGTTTCTCAGCGGGTGGGAGCGGGGCTGGTGAGGCCGGCCTCTCTTCAACAGACATCTGCCTGATTGTGGGTGATTCGTTCAGCGGGTCGAGGCGGCGCTGTCGTCCCTTGAAGTTTCGTAGCCCTCTTTAACAGACACATGTGCGTGGATCGTGGGTGATTAGTCAGCGTGGTGAGCCGTCGTAACGGAGGCGGTGGTGATGGCGGCGCTTGTCGTCTTCAATGTAGTTCGTCAGCCCTCATCAACAGAAGCGATCTGCCTGAATCGCGGGTGGATTCGCAGCGGGTGGCCGTTCGCACGAGCTTGAGGTGAGTGGCGGCGCTTTCGTCTCTTGAAGCTCGTAGCACTCTTCAAAAACAAGAGCTCTGCTGATCGCGGGTGATTCGTTCAGCAGGTGGGGTAGGTGAAGCGGTCTATCGAAGCGGATGTAGGGCGGCGTTTTTCTGTCACTCTTGAAGATTTGTAGCCTTCATACCCACAGAGCAATCTGCCTGATCGCGGGTGAGCCGCCGATCGTGACTTGGAGGCGGGTGCAAGCTCTGTAACCACGCAGTCTCCTTAAGAATCTCCAACCCCTCTTGAATAAGGCACCTCCCTGAAGCGCGCGGTGATTTCTCAGAGGGGTGAGCCGTCCCGTATTAGGCGTAGACGGGTTAGGCACCGAGACTCCCGAAGTTTCTTTGAAGAACTGCGAGAGACTCACTAAATTAACCTGCTGCACGAGCATTCAACGAAACATTCACATTCAAACGTAAACTCAACGAACGGAAATTGCGGGTTCTTTGCGAGGGTTGGCTTCGTTCAATCAACTGTTCAAATTATGATCAATCAACTTATTAACTAAAAATGGTCAGAAAATACTTTTCCAGCTTCCCAGCGCACGCACGATTGTTCTTAGGACACAGATTATCACTCACGTCTTATTAAGTACGCGGTTTACGCGTTATCAAAACCAGTTTTAAAATCAGGTCAAATATTCACAAACATACGAACACAACTATGGCGTTAACTGGAGAGATATATTAGAACTCTTCCGACGGCCAACAGTGGATAATTAGAAACGGTGTGGCGACGGTGACTGTTCGCCTGCACAATTCGCTGCACCCACCTCTCACTGTGCTTCGACTGCGGGGGCGAGAATTTTCTTAACAACGTTAACACAACGATCCAAAAAGAAATTACGCGGGAAAACCGTCAGATACGTACGGGACAGTCGTGAATGCGTCCTGTTTTTTTCTGCTTAACCACGAAAGGAAGCGAAGAGGTGGTTGGCCGTCCGGCAGCGCCACCGATATGATTGGTCGGTAACGATGCGCATCTGTTTGGCCCCGCTTCTTCCTGCTGGCAACCCTTCCGTCGCCGCCTCGAAATAGGAAAGTAGAGCAAGGCGCCACTTTCGTGTTTCGCAAAGGGTCCTACATCGAAGCTGCGAGGGCCTTGTTGATTGAATAGACTTGAGTAATTATTATATCCCCGGAGCGCGTCAAACTGCTAGAGCGTCATTAGTTCTTCTAATTGTGTACGGGGAATGCTTTTCCTTGGGAGTGCGGAGTGTCTTCGAATGAGATCCTGGCGCCCTAACTGGGTTTTTCCACACCAGGAATCTAACACCTAGCGAGGCAACGCTCCAGCCGGGACAAGCTCAATACGCTCCCGACATGTGTGGTTGTGTAAGTTTAATGTTAGTGGATGTGTTTCGTAAGTAATTGGCTGAGGGTAGAACAAGGATGGGAAGAAACAATTTGCATGCCTTGTGGACGTAAGCTCCGTTTGGTAGGATACTGCTCTGGAGCATGGTCGTCTGAAGAAGAAACTACAAAAGTACGATCAGAGCTGCACATGCTGCTAGGAATTCTCCTTGCAAACGCCCATTGTAGAGTTTGTAGCTATAATCAAAAATTAACTTCCTTAAAAATTTTCAAAAAATGTGCTGATTTGAAATACTATTTGAAAACATTTCTAATGGTAATGTTCAATAAAAGAAGGTTGAAGAATACATCTTAGCGGACTACTCTGCCAAAAATCTATCTCTAAACTTAATTTGGTGAAGAAATTTTCTAGAGCTAAAAGTTGAATCTTATGATTCTGAAAACAATATTTTATACAATTCAAGTTTCACATCTCTTAAAAAAGTGACCTGTTTTATGCAACATAACAAATTTACTTCTTATGTTTAATAAATGCCCTTTAACAAAAATGATTGCGCACCACACCACACCAAGATCATCAAACTGTGTAAGGACATAACTTGTACTTATTGGTCCCTTTCCTTTTAAAACAATCTCAAAACGAAAAATGGAGAGATAATGGTGTCAATTACGTTCGAAACTATATCGACTTGTCATTCGAATTGAATTTTCGAGAAATGGCTTTAATGTATTATTAGAAAAACGTAAAATAATTCGATTATATGACATGCCCATTTAATAGGCGACGTTTTCTTAATTTAGTGAACATCGCAAACACATAATATTTATTATCGTGTAGAGAAGAATGAAGAAAGTTGATCCTCGAGCAAATGTGAGATGACCTTGCTTTGCTTCTGACATACAATGTAACTTCAGGAGATTATTTCTCCCCATAGCATGTCATACAAAGTTTTTTTGTTTTTGGACGTAATAAAATAAATAAAATAAATTACTGGCATGGGATTTTCCCGCGTTGTATGAAAGCATCACGTAAATGTTTCGAGGCAGAAATCTAATATATTAACATTATACTTTTCTAATTTATTCCAAAAGAATGTTTGGAAACAAGATGAAATGTGTGTTTTATATATATATATATATATTTATATATTATATATATAATAATAATAATTATATATATATAATAAGACTCAAACGTTTGTTTGACAAAATACTTTCTAGTCAAATTTGATTTCAGTACGCCTCCCTTTTTTATATCTGTGTTAACTTTCTTTTTGTGAGCACTAACAACTCTTTATTTATCGTTATATATATATATATATATATATATATATAAACACATTTGATCTTGTTTCCAAACATTTTGGAATAAATTAAGGAAGAGGAAAAAATTTAGATTCTCCTCGAAACATTTACGTGGATGCTTTCATACAACGCGGGAATTGTTTATTATTGTCCATGTCCAGTAATTTATTTTTATTTATTTATTTATTTACGTCAAAAACTAAAAAAAACTGTGTATGACATGCTATGGGGAGATTATAATTTGAAGTTACGTTTATGTCCAGAAGCAAACAAGGGGTCATCTCAGCATTTGCTCGTGGATCAACTTACTTCATTCTTCTTCTACACGATAATAACTATTATTGTTGCGATGTTCACTAAATTAAGAAAACTCTCTATAAATGTCATGTCTATATAACCGAATTTATTTTACGTTTTTTCTAATAATACATTAAAGCCATTTCTCGAAAATTCAATTCAATGACAATCGATATATTCAACGTAATGTTGACACCATTATCTCTGCCAATTTCGTTTTGAGATTGTTTTAAAAGAAAGGCCAATAAGTACAATTTGTCCTTACACACGTTTTGATATTTCCTAACATTTTTGGTTAAAGGGCATTTATTAAACATAAGAAGTAAATTTGTTTATGTTGATAAACAGGTCACTTTTGTAAGAGATGTGAAACTTGAATTATAAAATATTGTTTCGAAATCATAAATTCAACCTTTTAGCTCTTAGAATTTCTTCACAAATTAAGTTTAGAGATAATAATTTTGGCAGAAGTGCCCTAATATGGTATTTTCAACATTCTTTTATAGAACATTATCCATTAGAAATGTTTTCAAATATATTTCATCAGACATTTTTTTTAATATTTTAAGGAAGTTAATTTGATTATAGCTACAACTCTACAATGGCGTTTGCAGGAGAATTCTAGCAGCAGGCAGCTCTGATCGGTAGCTTTTCGTAGTTTCTTCTATCAACACCATGCAAACGCCAGAGCAGTATCCTAAGAAACGGGCCACGGACAGCATGCAATTTGTTCTTCCCATCCTTGTCCTACCCTCACCAATTACTTACAAACACATACACTAACATTAACTACACAACCACACATGTCGGGAGCTTAGAGCTTGTCCCGGCTGGAGCGTTGCCTCGCTGGTGTTAGATTCCTGGTGGTGGAAAACCCAGTTAGGCGCCGGATCACAATCGAAGACCTCCGCCACTCCCCAAGGAAAAACATGCCCTACACTTAGAAGACTAATGACCTTAGCAGTCGACGCGCCCGGAATAACTAATTACTCAATCAAGCAATCAACAGGCCCTCGCAGTTCGATGTAGACCCTTTGGGAAACACGAAAATGGCGCTTCCTCTACTTTCTTATTTCGAGGCGGCGACGGGATGGGTTGCCAGCAGGAAGGAAGCGGGGCCAAACAGATGCGCGTCGTTACCGACAACATAGCGGTGGCGCTGCCGGACGGCCAACCGACCTCTTCGCTTCCTTTCCGGTTAAGCAGAAAAAAACAGACCATTCATGACTGTCCCGTACGTTATCTGACGGTTTTCCCCCGCGTAATTTCTTTTTGGATCGTTGTGTTAACGTTGTAAGAAAATTCTCGCCCGGCAGTCGAAGCACAGTGTGAGAGGTGGGGTGCAGCGAATTGTGCGCGAACAGTCACCGTCGCCACACCGTTTCTAATTATCCACTGTTGGCCGTCGGAAAGTTCACGATATATCTCCCCAGTTCGCCAGGTGCGTGTTGTGAATTGTGGTTTTACTGGTTGTGTCGGTGGTACTTAATAAGACGTAGTGATAATCTGTGTCCTAAGAACAATCGCGTCGCTGGAGAGGGAAAAAGTATTTTCGCATTTTGTTAAATAGTTGATTGACATATTTGAACAGTTGAATGACGAAGCCACACCCTCGCAAAGAACCCCGCTGTTCCGTCGTTGAGTACGTTTGAATGTGAATGTTTCGTTGAATGCTCGTTGCAGAGGTTAATTAGTGAGTCTCGCAGTTTCGTCAAAGAAATTCGGGAGCGGTGCCTAACCCGCCGCCTAACGACGGCTCACCCCTCTGAGAAATCACCCGGGTTCAGGGAGGTGCCTTATTCAAGAGGGTGGAGATCTTAAGGAGACTGTACAGGAGCTGCACCCGCCCCAGCTCACCGGTCGGCGGCTCACCCGCGATCAGGCAGATGCTCTGTTGATGAAGGCTACAAACTTCAAGAGACGAAAACGCCGCCTCATCCGCCTTCGTAAGACCGCTCACCTGCTGACGAATCACCCGCGATCAGGCAGATGCTCTGTTGAAGAGTGCTACGAGCTTCAAGAGACGAAAGCGCCGCCACACCCGCCTCCGTGCGACGGCTCACCCGCTGACGAATCACCCACGATCAGGCAGATGTTCTGTTGATGAGGGCTACGAACTACATGAGACGACAGCGCCGCCTCACCCGCCTCCGTACGACGGCTCACCCGCTGACTAATCACCCACGATCACGCACATGTTCTGTTAAAGAGGGCTACGAACTTCAAGAGACGACAGCGCCGCCTCACCCGCTGACGAAT
>BOPP01000252.1:235336-245658 GCA_017312745.1 Gryllus bimaculatus
TTCACAGGTCGAATCGTGGCGATATGTGTCGGTTTGATTGATTGATTAGTGCTTCCGGGGGCCGCAACCTCATGTCGCAAGTCGAAACGTAACGCTATGTGACGGCTTGATGGATTAGTAGTTCCGGGGACGTTAACCGCATCCAGGACTCGCAGCTGATCGAATCGTGGCGGCATGTGACGATGTGATTGATTGATTAGTGATTCCGGGAACGTTAACCGCATCCTGGACCAGTCGACAGGTCGAATCGTGGCGGTATGTATCGGTGTGAATGATTAGTGATTCCTGGAGTGTCATCTGTTGTGGACCTTACTTCCGCAAATAGTGGGCACATTTTCATTGCGCGAGGTGGCTGTGATATTTCCACCCCTCGCTGGCATGACCCAGAATACATCGGATTTCAAGCATTTTCCCTAACTTTCACCAGCATGCCACAATCAGCACCGGAACCCTAGGACGTCTCTTCCATAGGCACGCCGGTGGCGACTCTCGATGCCCTGAGCCACCGATGCCGATGGTATGTGACGTGCTTCTGACCGACTGATTGATTAGTCATTCCGGGCGCGTCAACTGCAACGTCCCGTCATTGTAGTGCACGTATTCATCGCGGGTTTTGACGTTTATCGTCCTCTGTGGATGGCGAGACTCGGCTCTACCCGTGTGCTTGAGGGAGTTTTCTTCAACGAGGGATCTCCCACCAACGGGGCACCGCCGCAGCCGGGAACAGCTCTACGCATCCCATCGGTGTCCCGGCATGTGCGGACGTGTAGGGCACGTGCGGGGTGAGGATGGGAAATGAAAGAGGAAGGTAAGATCGCGCGCAGTGTAGTGGACTGGAGTGCACCTGTGCTTTAACGAGGGGGAATTTACTCCAGGAGGGCACCTCGGCGTTAGGCTCAATTCACACGTATATCATAGGCGTACAAGTAGGCCCTTGGGGTGGGGGGCACCAGAACGCAATTGACCCTCCCCTAATCCTCCTCATTCAATGCTTGGGTGGGGTAACTCTTCCAACTCTCAGCTCCTCGATATCCAGGCTAGTCCTGGAGTCAGGATAATGGGCTACTCACATGCGCCAGGACAAGTCCCTCCTCTTTGCCCAGAGAATCCGGCCACGGCCTCGGCGAAACCAAGAACTCAACAGGGGGTCAATCGATTTAAGGTCTGGGGGACCTTTTCATCTCTTCACTGCGTGCGTAGTTCGTGGCCCGTTTGCTAGGGTTCTGCTCCAGCATTCGCCTTGTGTTGTAGAGAGAAACCTACCGATTAGAGTAACCGTCCGTTGGAATTCTGCTCCAGTCAGCGACGTAATTCGAGTGGTTTTGGTTTTTGGTTTGCAGCTTCGAGTCGGAGCCGTTCTACTGCGATGTTCAAATGTTTGACTACCGAAACTACCGATCAGAGCAGCCGGCCGCTAGAATTCCCCTACAGACAGCGACGTAATTCGAGTGATTTCGGTGTTTGGTTTGCAGGTACGAGCAGACGCCGTTCTACTGCGTGGACGCGGCCCTGCCGCCGCTGTCGCCCTTCGCCCTCGTCACGGAGCGCCTGTGCAACGTCGACGACTGCCACGCCAAGTGCTGCAAGGCCGGGTTGGTGGCGGCGGCCAAAGCCGGCGGCGGGTGGAGCTGCGCCGAGGACGCCCGAGGCTACTGGTCGCCCGCCAACTCCTCCTTCGCCCGCTTCTTCGACAAGGAGACGCCGTTCCACAACAGGTACCCACCAGGAGGTCATCTCATTTGGAATGTCTGCGTAAGGGGCCAGACGGTAGGGATTAATTCGAACTGTATAACTACAACTCCTGAAGAGGTCGGGTATTTTATTCTCTTTGTAAGGAACTTCAGCGATATGTCTCATAAAGTTACAAACGTCTAGCCTTTGTAAAACCGACGGGTAGAAAATGATTACTTTTGCTAATGAACATCTAAATACAAATACGAATATAAATATAAATATAAATATAAATATAAATATAAATATAAATATAAATATAAATATAAATATAAATATAAATTTAATATAAATATAAATACAAATAAACACGTAATATCACTGAACCTTGCAACAAGGTAAGTGATGAAGTTGGCAATTTTTGAAGTGGAATTAAATGTTTCTAGAATGACAACTTCAAAAGAATGCAGTTTTTGTTATTTTATCGTGAATGTCATGTTGTACCACAGCTCGAGAGCAATCATAAATGTTTTCTAAAGGGAATGTGCCAAGTTTGTATGGTAAAATAACATTCAATCTGTGCAGTAATAAAGTTTGTATATAGGTGTAGGGAAGGTTTGTATCTTCAGCCGTGTAGATAATAACTGCGAAATATACGTATTTCATGCTTCTCTGCAGAAATCTATCATTTTCTTTTCTTGTGCATCAGGAGTTGTGTTTATTTATTTTTTGTAATTTTTCGCACCTTGGAATTTAGCACATCATATGATTTATTCGTTTATACGGAGCATTTATTTTTAAACGAAAATGACTATTTTTCAAATATTGCTAATCTTGCGATTTTTAAAATTTATTTTTAAATTTATTTATGTTTAACTTTTTACTCAAGTTTCAATTATTTATATTTAAAATGACGGGAAGGGATTCTGGAACTCAAGAAAACGTTCGCAAATAATCTTTTTCCCCCTATTTCACATACAGTTTTTACTGTTTTTTTGACTGAATAAATCTAAAATCTAAATCTAAGTGAAATGCATTTATATTTTTGTCGGTACTGATCAAGAGGCCAGCTTGATTGTTCTGAAAAGACGTCTATGCGAACTCACAAGGAGCCAATTTTACTGTACCGAAGAATCGTGATGGTTTATTCCGGCTTATATAGTGACCATCACAAAAGTAAATATGATTACGGGTAAATGAACAAAAGAAGTCAATATGGACACGTGCAATAAAATATAAATAACAGGGGCGAGAGTGGAAAGTGGTCGACGTTAGAACCAGTGAAAAATAAAGTGTGGGAGTTCTGTATTGGGTAACGTGAGCAATTTACATGCTTAAAGATGCATAATAATAATAATAATAATAATAATAATAATAATAATAATAATAATAATAATAATAATAAAAATGGTATAGAATCCAAGAATATACAATATAATAAGTTTACGTAGTAATAGCCAATGGGAAGAAGCGTATGTGCTCGACAGTTGAAGATAATGTGCAAAGAGGGACGCAATTAATGATATATTGGTCAGGAGGAGACAGTTGGAAGGCGGGCAATATGGTTTGCTGGGAGGAAGTGGTCAGTCATGGTGGGCTACGAACGTTGAGTCAGTAGAGCAGTTTTATTGCGCAATAATTCGTTTTTGTTGTTGTGGAATTAGGTAGTGAAAAGAGGATTGAAAAGTGTAAGCACGCGAACAATTAATTAGTTTGGGCAATGGATATTTAAAGACGGTAGTTTCATAACGTTGGATGCAATTTATAACTTGGAATTCGGCTGAAGCACCAAGATGGCGTAGAGTTTATAGACATGGAAAGGCTATTAACACGTATTTCATCAGCCAAGAACGCAGTGGGCAACCAAAAAGCGTGTAAACATAAAATAATTCCTGTAAGAAGACGAAATTGTGATAAATTTAGATGTGAGAAATATTCGTAAGAGAACGCAGGTAGCATGGCCATGAAAATGTAATAGATATCGGGCGAATGGTGAATTGCGTGAATGTGTTGTAAATAAAGTACGAAAGTAAGCATTTATTGTATTGTCATAGTTGTTACGTAAGTTGCTTCGAAAGTTTCTTTGAAACTACGAAATTAGGTAATGTATAATTGTAAAAGCAAAATTACAATAATTTGGAACAATGAACGCGTTTTATTCAAGTAATTAAAAATTGGTAAGAATAATCCTACGTAAATTTTCGTAATGTGAAATCCAGTATGGGTAAGTCTGTCGACTCACGTATCATAAATTTTTCCCCATAAGATGTTCGTCCCATGAGAGATTCCACTCTGAAAATTTAATGAAAGTAATGATAAATTGGGAAATAGTAGACATACTGAGTAGGCCTGGGGCAAGAGAAAACCATTGGCTTGATTTTTCTAAAATATGTCAGTAAAATTTGGAATAAGACAGGAATCGCGAGTCTCACTATGTGCTGTAGCTACAAGGTATTTTGGAAGATGTCAGCTGTTTTCTTGTTAAAAAAAGCACTACAGAATCACGGAATAAATGTTACCAACTTCTAAGGCATGTAGTGGCTTGTGGATGATCTCTTATTGCCAATGAACAGGGGGAAATTTCGTGTATCTACAGTATGCAGGGAAACCAGAAGTCGTAACTAAAAGGTACATTCGAATATTATTGCTAAATTATTCTCTTTTTAAAGTGGACTATGCACGCTTGGGAAACCGCCAGTTTTAAAGAAGAGGTAAAAACAAAATATAAAGTAAATATTCGTAACTCAAATGTACAAACAAAAGAGTCAGGTGTTCTATTCCGTTTGTAATGAATTCTGCACGCTCGGAGAGTGTCAGTTTTGTGCAGGGATAAATGAGAACTCAGCACCCGTAACAAGTAACTAATCTTATGTTCGGAATTTTTTTCTGAACAGAGCGAGGCAGACAGGGCTTGTGGGACCAAGCGGGTTGAAGTTGTGCTCAGAAATGTAGAACTTCATATAAGATCGTAAGAGGTAGAACAGTTGAGGTATGTAGTGAGTTCCTATGGAGGCGAGGTCGTTTGGAAGATACTGGCTATAGTTCGTAAAAAAATGGACTTGTAAGTCGTGATATTAAGGTGAAATACTTCTCTTATTTCCCAATTAGTATTGTCTTGAAGGTATTATACGATTGGAAAATCCTTTACGAGCACAAGTCTCTTCTACCGCAAAATCTGCAGATGGATTGAGGTAATTTTTCAACATAAAGTCCCTCATTTTCTTGAATAGAATTCTACCCGTTACGTTACAAAAATTATAGATAAATTTATGAACCTGTAAATTAGTGTTTTTTATGTATGCAGCATTTCTTAACACATGTCATTATAGACGCTTTTCAGTTCTCTGGTGGCTCATCGGTTCTCGGAATCATTCACCGTTTAATACGGTTCTGTCCACAGTGGCTCGCGATGTTTTGAATGGCCAGTTGTCCCTGTGCAACGCTATCGCCTGTCGCCCGAGGACCCGTGGGTGCCCCAGTTGCTGCAGCGCCGCATCCACCACTTCCTCTTCTCGTCGTGGGACACGTGCGTGGACTGCGCAGCTGGCCGACAACACGCCCTCGGCGAGACGCTCGTTCTACTTGCGAGTATTCGCGCATCACCGGGCGCTTTACTGGCTGCTGCGCGCCCCTATGGCTTTCGTCTCCGTGCGCTGGCTGCGACGGCGCCTCGCCGCCGTCGCGTGCAACAGTGGCAGCGCTACGAGAAGGCGCCACGGCTGTGCCTGGCCTGTTCACGCCGCCTGCTTGCTGGCTTCAACCTGGGGCAGTGGGCCTACTACATGACTCTTCAGCGAACGAGATAGACTCCTTCGGGTCGTGCCACGAGTACCTCATTGAACACGTGCAAAATCTAGGTAAGGAATCCAAAAGCAACCGTACGAAAGTTTATGTGGTTACCAGGGGCGATTTCTTACTGTCTCCAAGGGAAACTATGACACAACTTAGGCTAACTACTGCCAGAATGAGAATTCTGATCATACGTTGCCGCTTCTCTGATTTTATCCCTGACAGCGACAACTAAGAGTTCGGTGGCAAAGCGCCGGGTGTTTGGGAATAACCAACTTTGATTTTTTTCGAACTGACTGCGAACTGAACACGCCAGCGTGAGATCATGGTTGGGAAACTGTAAATTAACAAAGTTTTTACTCGCCAATAGCGGACAGTGCTCAAACACTCTCTGAACTGCCTGAACATGGTATTACCAAGATGTGGAAGGAATTTGCCCTGGCAGTGGATTCTTCAAGTATTAGACATTTTGTATATACTCGTAGCTCTTGCGTTGAAAGTACGTAGCCTTCGGGAGTCTCCGTTGGTCCCGGGCCAATAAGGCGGCAACGGAAGGTGAAAAAGGCGCACGTCTGCAAACAAGTAGTGGCCGCAATGCACTCAAGCGTTCGTGATGAATAAATTTCACGAAGCAACCGCTCCCAGTGAGTTGTCTGACGCCAGCTGGCGCGAGTCGCGGGCTCTTGGATCGAAAGGTTTGAGCTTCGGCAAATGTTGCCGCCATTACTCCCAGAAAGCGACTTCGACTACCAATGGCTGGCATCATACACTTGTATTTAATTGGCTGTCCGGGTAATGACGCGGCCATTGCAAGGGTGCCGACATTTCGGTGTCATTCTGCGACCTTCCTCAGGGCGTAATGCGCGGAGATGTGCTGCGCACGAGTTAGAATTGGGCTAAGTTCCCCCTCTACCCGTGTGCCGGTTGGCCGGGTGGTCGGCCAATGAGGAGAGAGTGTACCGGCCAATCATGGGCGGGCTCCCCGCGGGGTGAGAGAAACATGTTCTTCATTTGTAGTTTGTACTGTCAATTTGTATTTTCTTTCTTCACATAATTCTTGAAATTGCTTCCTCGCACATTGTTTCTTTCGCTGTTTTTCAGCACCGAATCTTTAATAATAGATTCTATTTCAGAGTTTGGAACTTTACACAAACAACTCTTTCTAATATTATTATATTAATATATTACTCAAGCTATTAAGGACATAAGACAAATGCTATCGATGACAACAAAAAGGTAAATAAATTTATTACAGCGGAGTGAAAAATTAGTGATAATATGTCGTTAAACATCTGGGATTAGTTTAATTTGAATACATTCTTGCTTAGAATAGGTTCATTACGACACCGGCAGATAAATGTAAAATAGTCTACCTAATCGCACAGCTACATATACATTAATTACATCTTTATATATTTAAGTAATTATTGTAAATATTTATAATAATTACATTTTTAGATTTTTCTATTTTATTTTCCAATCCTGCTTTTAATGTAATTGTATACGAAACTGAGACTATCAGTATCCGTTTTATGGTTGCAGGCTTTGTTTCATTTCTTATTTATATACAGCATCTCTTTGGTCAATATATTTTTGAGGGATTTTTCTTCCAGGATCTTGGCCTGTTCAAAGACAAATGTGAGGTTATGATCAAGAGAGTGTTTTGCTAATTCACAGAAGGAAGTGAGAGTTTCTTAAGAATTAGGAATAAGAATTAGGTATAGTATTAGTATATGAGATTGTGCATTATTAGGTTAAGGTTATGAACTGGGTATGGAGAAGGCAACAAACCTGTGAAAAATGTTTGTACAAAAAATCCAGCAATGATGAAGGCCCAATAAAGGGCCGAAATATCGGCTTCTTACAAAAATATGTATCATTAGTTTTTCTATAACTCACCAAGTCTCAAGAAAACTAATATTTATCCTTCGTAAGACAAGAAATGCCGCTAAATCAAATATTTTAGTGCAATTTCAGTGTTGCCTTAAGGCAGCCCAGAATATTTATTGATAAATGTGAATAATATCAAAAAAATGAATGTGATTTTGAACATTAAGAACACCGTACAATATCGCGACCCCCCTCCCCAAGAGTTGTCAGATCGCTTGACAAATCTATCGATGACCAGGCACAAATACCACGCCTGGCCATTGAACAAATTATTTAATTATGTTTGTAGGATGATGTAATTGAGCGAAATTGAATAAAATATAGCAGAAACTATTATTGGTATTTCTAAAAAATAGTTATAAACTATTAAAACTATTAAATATATAGTTTTGTAAATCTCAGTTTGTAATTCATTACTAACTTATGTCCTAAACATTTTACTGTTTTGGCCAAAATAATTTTTTTTCTCTTCGCAGCATTGCCGATGTATTTCCTGCTGACCGCCGCAGTCTGCTGGCTTACGGCGTTGTGTGTGAACATGAGTCTTGGCTTTGGGTAAGCCACAAGCATCCATAATCATAACTTTGCCTCTTGGCACGCTAGTATTATTCGGGCAACTTTTCTGGAACGGTGAATTGTGGGGTTAGTGGGGGTAGAGTGGGGGTATTAGTTACGAATTCGCCCAATATATTTTATGAAGAAATGCCAATCTCTAAAGAATTACTCATGCCTTTGCAACGTTCTCAATAATTTGCGTTCTACCTTTCTTACGAGTTCGATATATTTCCTTTCATGGATATTCATCTGGTTCGGTCGTTTATTTACATTTTTGTGGAGAAAATCACGGACAGAAGGTCGCGTCTTCAACAAAAAATAGTTTCTATTTTGCGCCATTGAAGATGTGTTTGGAATGTTGTCATCAGTACTCGCTGCGAGCTTTTGCCTTCAACTGTTTATTGTGCCAGAGAGGGGGAAGCAAGGTCATCGTTCAAGAAAAGTTGCCCGAGTAATACCTAATCCCTACAAACGATTTTCAAAAAAATATGTAGATTTTCCCCGATCGATGGCTGAAGTCGTGGGTCCATTGAATTTAAACAATACTAACGACCAAACGTCTCTGACGATAAGTTACGACCAATCATAATCTTATTATGAGTCTTGTTAAATAGGTCGCAAAGAGCTTAATTTTTTATACGATGTCAACGATTAAATAGTGTCAGCTGATTTTGTATTGGAAACATAATGCTCCGGTTCGAATTGCGCATTCTCATTGGTGGTTCCCAATCCTAGAATGAGTCTCATCTCCCACCCTTCCTAGCTGCCCGCATTTGTACTTGATTGGCTTGCGCGCGGTTTCCGAGGTCAGCGAAAGTGCAAAATGCTGTGCAGGCCTGCGTTTATGTAAAGACGGCCCCATGTACTCGCCGAGCAGCGAGCTACTGCTCGCCAAATCCCGAACATCTGATGTGTTCCGCGAATGTTCGTTTCCTTTGATGTGTACAAAAGGCCGATACGTGGTGGGTAGGGCGAGCACCACATGTTCGTAACTCGGCAAATAGCAAGCTGATCCACACAACTTGGGACTCAGCGAGCGGTTGCTCGCTACTCGCCGAATAACGAATGTGTGGTGGCGGCTAAACGGCGGCTTATTTCGCGGGAGGTGCCGCTGCTCTTCTCTAGCCAGATGTGAGATCCGGCACCGGCTTACACGACAGCTCACGGGATTTCTCATCATCAAGGCATCGCTCTAGCCGGAACGAGCTCTCAGCACCCCACACGTGACGGTGCACATGCCTGTGCGAATAGAGAAGAGGACGGAATAATGGCGTGTGGCTCGTGACCCGTTTGTTAGGAGACTGATCCGGCATTCGGCTGGTATAGATCGGAGAAAACACGGAAAATGACAGATCAAAGTAAACCGCGGGCCGCTAGAATTTTCCTGCAGACAGCGGTCGAATTCGCCCAGCTATTTAGTTAGTGTCGAAAATCCGACACCGTTGGGGCCCGAACTCAAGGACCTCTCGGTCAGAGCCCCTGCAGACTCAGCAGCCAAGCTTGCTCAGAGTTGAACTCGGCAGGTGTTTGCTTGAAGAAGGAAAATGGGGAGATCGGATTTTTATTTGATTTCTCGAGATATTAACATGTTCGAAAAATTCAAAAGTTAAAAATGTTTCTCGCATTCTTCCCCCTCCATAAATTACAAAAATGAATATAGATTTTTAAGATTCGTAAGAAATGTCTTACGAATTAGATATTTAAACAATGTCGTGAACTATTTTTTTATTGAATATATGAGTAATCTACATGTAATTTTGAGTGAAGAAAGTCAGTTATTAAAATATATCTAAACATACTCTCGAGAACAGCCTTATTTTTTGCATAATATTTGTTGCTCAATTAAATTTAATTTTGCTTAATAATATTATAACAATGCTGCTCAATAATAGCGAAGTTTTGGACGCTAGTTCTGGCCCCGAACCGTGCTATCGGAGGCAGGTATTTAAAATGTGGTCGGATATATGGTTTCTTTCGTAACAAAACACATGCGATCTGTGCTTGCTTGCAGGAAGCTGCAAGTGACGCGGCCGAAAGCCGGCAAGGAGTGGAAACGGTTCCTGGTGATGTCGGCAGTAGCTTGGGGGCTGCCGTCTCTCATGACAGGGCTATGCGCCTACGCCTTTGAGAGGGACCAGCTCTTACGGAAGTGGTCCAGTCCATCACTCACGGAAACACGCACCTGCTTCAATGAAATAATTCTAACTACCCGACAGTATGGTAATCATTTAAATCAATGTATCGCACATTGCACTTTAGTTCCGACCCACAACCGAACACGACCATCTTTCACTCAATACTGATTTCACACTTATAATCTGCATCACAAACTCGTACATCATCTTTAGATTCCATCTGTCACAAAGTTCCAAAAGATGTGCCGAAATGATAGAATGAAATATATATATATATATATA
>BOPP01000252.1:247684-260763 GCA_017312745.1 Gryllus bimaculatus
AGGTTACTTAGACGCTATGCGGAGGGGGTGAGCGGCGGGGAGGGAGTAGGGGCGGTGTCTGCCTTGCCACTCCGGACAGAGGATACTCCTGCAGCGGGGACGATCTCAAAGAGAGACTCAGAAGCGATGCTTCACTGGTTTTCGCTCACCCGCGTTTGGGTGATACGACCATCAAGAGACTGCAGCGCCGCCTCACCCGTCTCTGATCACGCTTCACCAGTTCACGGCTCATCCGCGTAAGGGAGACACTATTAGACTGCGACGATCTTAGACTACACCGCCTCATCCTTTTCGTTCACCACTCATCGGCTCACCCGCATTCGTGCAGACGATAGGTGAACAATTTTAAGGAGAAGTTAAAGTCACACAAACCATCAAAATTCGAATCCAACGTAGGAAACTAGAAACATGAAAAAAGTGCCCGTTTACTTATATTTTTAAATAATCATACATTTATTACAATTAATACATTAAATTATGTAGAGTTAAGTTACGTCAAATTATGATTAACTTGGGAGATGAAAATTCTTCCACTCCATGAAAACTGTGTTTATGAACAGACTGATTTTTTTTCCTCGCGATTATTTAAGTTAAATGTTGGTAATATTTATCTCGGTGATAATAATTAAATCAATTTTCAAAATAAATATTCAAAATTCCGACTATTTATAAAACTATACGGAGGGAGTCACTTCTACTCTAATAGCACAGGGATTCGAAATTTGTTGGCACTTTATATTCATTATCCGATCCGAACAGTGATCGAAATGTTTCATACTTTTCATTTTATTGTAAAGCAACACCTTAGCAGCATCGCTAAGGTCACGAAAATATTTACTTCGAACCGCTTTCAAAATTAAAAGTTAGTGACTTGACGCGTGTCTGATAAAATAGTGCTTCTTTAAATCCAATGTGTCGCCAAAATTCGCAACCAACGCGTAAATAAACCTAAGGGAATCAATATAATTGTAAATAACAAATTTGGGAAACACAATCCTCGGCAACAGCATAATTCAGTCAAAAACTTACTAATTGTCTAGGAATCGCTTACGCGCACAGCATAGATTGCCACCTAACACTTTCCCGCCAAACATTGTGATGCCATTTTGGTCATTATTATAATATAAACTATTATATTACGTTATAGCATCGAGCTATGAATTCTAGTATTCCTAGTTCCATGCGTTAAACATTAGGTAATTCTGAGGATGTTGGCAACAATTGCCAACCCAAAAATGAAAATGCCCTGTGTCGCTTGTGAATACATTAGCCCAAGCGAACAGTTTGATGCTAACAAAACAGTACCCCATCCCCCGGGACTTGACTCTTACTACAACTAGCAAAAGGAGAGCTTAACAAAACGTACATATAGTGAATATACATATACATCCAAAATCAAAACAAGGGACATCAGCACTTGCTCAATGGAACAGAGAAACTGGCTGGAAAACTTGATTGAGATAGATTAAAAATTCATTAGGCAGATGTATCAAGGCAAATATTTTTCAGAATTGGGAAGAAAGAAAGGCTGAAAATATTATTTTTAGTTGAGAAAAAATCAACTTTTTATTGAATACTCACCTTTATAGTTGAAGATTAATGGAAATCATCATGATATGAACATTTTCCGTAATCTTCAACTTGAAAGGCGAGCGTATGATTGTAAGTTTAAATCCTTACTTAGCTAACATTTATTAAATATAATTGAAAACCTCACAGTCAAACCTTAAAATTCACCTAATTCATAATCACGTCTTTAACTTGAGTAGAATTAAGTAGGTGGAATGTACAAAGTGGTTCATCATTCAACAAATATATTTTCTCAATGGTCAATTAAATGTGTTTTCTTATTTAGAAAACACTGATTATAAAAATAAACTAAATGATACAAAATGTGTATTCAAGCATTTATAATTATGTATCTTACACATTTTTTCTGAAAAGGGAAAAAGGAACAGTGCAGAGCACCTATCCTAAACGCAAATGTCACTGACATGTAACAACTGAACCTTGTTGCTAATTTAGAATTTCTTTTATGCATCTTTCATATCTTTTTGGCCTTAACCTATATCTTTCTTTCTCTTCTTATTATAATTTGTTTACAATAATGATCAGTGGGGTAAAGTTCGTGTCAGCAAAGCGGGCGGACCCGGGTAAAAGAGGATCTATTTAAGGTACTAAAACTACTTGTGTTTGCCTCCCCCCTTTTTTATAAAAGGGGACCGGGCAAAAGTTTTGTGAGCGGGCCCGCACTCATTCTGTTACTTTACATAATAATTATAATTATTGTGCAACATATACTAACAAAAATAAACTATCCACCTATAACATTATGAAATTTATGGTATCTTAATATTCCTCAGAAAATTTGGAACAAAACAACGATATTTTGTATTGCACAGAGTACATGACACATCAGCTTCGGCCTTAGTAATTAACATGCTCACTTGCAGATTAGTGATAGAAACACAGTTGTCTCAATAGTTACAAATTATAAAATTGCCCGGAACGGTGCCCGTTCCTTTGACCCGAAAAATTCCGTTCACCAGAAAGGAGTCGGTTCTCAACAATGTGAGCAGATAACATTCCTCACTTTTAAGAGAATTCATTCTAAAGGGAACACTCATTTGTAAGAGAATTTATTTTAAAGGGTAATAGTAAATACATAGACATTTAAAAACATAACTCGCCTCTTGATTCTATTTCTATATTTTTATAGCTCACGCAATTTTACAACCAACGCTTTTCGACACCAAGTGGTCCGAGACGTGCTAACATACTCTCTGCATCGCATGGCGCTACCCGACGGATCCGACGTTGCGTTCGCGAGGACCTTGCGGCCATCGCTCTCGCGACCTGGTTCGCGTTCCGCTCCGGCGCTCACGCTGTTTCATAAACCTCCCTCACTTTTAAGAGAATTTCTTTTAAAGGGAAGTTGTATAGTACTGACCTGTACATCTACTAGCACACTTACACGAAAATACGAAACAGAAATAAAAAAGAAAACTTACTTACTCATTCGGGTGGTAAACGTTTACGATGCCTCGTAGAAATTCTTTCATCATATCAAAATCACGGAATTTCCTTCCCACGTGTACGCACATAAAGATGAATCGAAGCTGCTTTTAACTTCACACCACTGAGTCGCTTTCAAAATTCTATCGCGAAGCAAATTACGAAAAAAAAAACTATTTAAATGCCCCATCACAGTAAACCCAATTCCATAGAAAATACAAGAAATGGTAATTAATAAAGCTCTATCACGGGAAAAAATGCACTCAGTATACAAATATTGCAATATGTGAATAATAAATAACATTCGTTACCGTTAGAACCAAGACAATAGGTCATGACCAACTTATAATCCATTCGTCATAGAAGGCTATCGATTCAATTTATTGATTCTTTCGTTCAATGACATGGTGCATTCTATCGACTTATTTACTGAACGGGCACCGTCAACTTCTGATCAACCAAACTCACTACTACAGAGAGCAATTTTGAATATTACTTGCACCAAAAGTTCTCATGGAGACATCGTAATAGTGGACATATACAGAATCCTATTGCAATCAGCACAGCAATCAGGCTGTGATTAATACTGTAATTCTCCATAAGTAAACGTGTAATGTGTTCTTTTAGTTGAAAGAACAAATCAACAATTGATGAGGAATCTACAGTTCCCGCAGCGTATAAGCAACTCTGACAGTTCGAAGCCCAGTTGCCATATATTACTACGCACTTGGCTCCACCTACATGCCAGATCAATGAAATCTCAAACATTTACCCACAAGTTATGACACATCTTGATATCATGATCATAACTTTCGCCAAAGCCGATCCTCATCGCCTCCACGACTTCGTGCACGACAAATGATTCAGCTGTGAGAACCTAAACAATTCCTCGCAAAGTAATTGCTCCACAGCAGGGCACATGACGTACTACACCACCTGGCGAGAGAAGTGAGAGTCGCTTATACGCAGCCGGTACTGTAGCAACAACATTCATGAGCACTTAAATTCATAGAGAACTACTAATACGGATTATTCGAGTAGTTTACTGCTCAAACTTGGTATGTTGTAGGAAACATAGATCATGAACGAATTGCAAGATTTAGAAATCTGCAAACTACAATTTATCTATTAAATTAAAATAATATACAAATTCATTCTTCTCTTAAGATCCAATAATTTTCACTTCGCAAAATCCAAACAATTCTGATCAATGAAAGGCAGCGAAAATTGCACAACCCACCATAGGATCATGGCACCATCACAAAATCCGTACAAATTGATCTGCATTATACACCGATTTAAACATAGTAGCACTTCAAGGTCTCGATCTGGAAGGAAAAGGGGACACTATCATTCAATCTGGAGCTTCAATAACAAAAATTTAAGTCGTAACGAAGCTCCCGGGTGGATGACATTGTCCCCATGATGGAAAGAAATGGATGGGCTATTGCGCATCGTTCCGACATCAGCCGATGAACTTCAGGCACCAGATTGCGTAACAATATTAACGGGCATTTTAAATACACCCAGATACGAAAATTACCACCTTGTTACAAGACATTGAAACAGAAATATGGAGCATTTAGTTTTAAATATTACCACATTTATTTCAATTACAACTTTGTGTTGTTTTTCGTTGAAAATTGTCACTCCATGTTATTTTGAAAATACCTCTCGACTCAACACCTCTCGCTCTCCAAGCAACATTCTGGCGCGCGTCTGGCTTTTCAAACGAAGTGCCCCTGCTTTGGTCGCGTGGTTCCTGACACAAACTAGTGCTGCGCAGAACAAGCGAAAATCGGAGCGCCGGACTAGCTCGCCATGGCCCAAGTCTACTGAGTAGAGTAGGCCATGAGCTCGCCCATCTCTTTCCACCGTGATTGTCCCCTCTCCGGCCATCTCGGTTCGTTGAAGTGCCACTGTGCTCAAATCGACATTTTCGCCCATCCCTTATTACTGCCCTCACGAGGCCTTTGGAGCCCCCAGCACACTTCCGCAAAATAGCATAATACCATTAAATGATTATAATACAAAAGCTACCTCTTCTCATAAGACTTATTAATTTTTACTTAACAAAATTCAAACATTTCAGATCAGATGAATGACAGAAAAAATTGCACAACCCACCGTACGTTCATGGAACCATCACACACTCCGTACAAAGTGATCTCCACGGTACTCCGATTTAAAAAATAGTGGCACTTGAATGTGAAGAGCTGGAAGGAGATGGGGACATTGTCATCCAATCGGGTTCTCCAATACCAAATATTGTAGTAACGACGCTAGCGATTGGGTGGCAGTGTTACCTCTTCGTTCAGCTAGTGGACCTTGAAGTGCCGCTCCGCCTATTATTTCGATTTATTAGTAGTCGAGCTTGCCGTAAATCAGGAGTGACGTCACTGTGGTGACGTTCAAACTCCCAATTGGATGACACCGTCAACTAAACATGTTAGTGACGTTCAAGCTCCCAATTGGATGACACTGTCAACCAATCATATTAGTGAAGTTCATGCTGCAAATTGGATGCGTCAACCAATCATGTTAGTGAAGTTCAAGCTCCCAATTGGACGACACTGTCAACCAATCATGTTAGTGAAATTCAAGCTCCCAATTGTACGACACTGTCAACCAATCATGTTAGTGAAGTTCAAACTCCCAATTGGATGACACCATCAACTAAACATATTAGTGAAGTTCAAGCTCCCTATTGGACGACACTGTCAAGCAATCGTGTTAGTGACGTTCAAGCTCCCGATTGGATGGCACCGTAACCGCTGATTTACGTCAAGCGCCACCACAAATAAATGCCTTCGCCACTACCCTCACGCGGGCTTGGGAGCTGCCGCGCACTTGTGCCCCTTGACGTCTTTGGAGTGTGCGAAGCGCCGTCCGCACGCCTGGCACAGGTAGGGCTTCTCGCCCGTGTGCACGCGCTTGTGCACCGTCAGGTGGCAGTTGAGCGCGAACGCCTTGCGGCACACCGGGCACGCGTAGGGCTTCTCGCCCGTGTGCACGCGCTCGTGCTTCACCAGGGACGTCCGGTTGGTGAAGCTCTTGGCGCACAAGCGGCACCGGTACGGCCGCTCGCCCGTGTGCGTGCGCGAGTGGATCTTGAGCACGCCCGACGTGGCGAACGCCTTCTCGCACACGCCGCACGCGAACGGCCGCTCGCCCGTGTGCGTGCGCTCGTGCTTGGTGGCCAGGTCCTTGCTGGCGAACGCCCGCGCGCAGAAGCCGCACGCGAACGGCCGCTCGCCCGTGTGCGAGCGCCGGTGCAGCTTAGTGGCGACGCCATCGCGGAACGACCGCGGCACAGCGTCGCCTCGCGTGCTTGCGATCGCCCGTTAGCCCCTGCGTTTTGCGCTCGTGTGCCGTTGCCGAGTGCCGCGGCAACCTGAACTGCTGCGACCAGAACGCGCACGGGTACGGCTTCTCTCCTGGCTAGCGGGAGGAGGGGAGCGCGTAAAACACACTTGCGCTCCTTTCAATCACTCAATCAAGCACAACACATAATAACTAATAATTAATAATCGATATATAATAATATAATAAATTAATTATATAATAAGTGTGATAATAATAGCCATTACATTTGTACAAAAGCCAGTACGTTTCATTACATTTTAATTTATTATGCGTATAATAAATATTTTTTTTTTTTTAAATAAAGAAACTTCTTTAGATCCTTAGCTACTTGAGGAAACGTATGATTTTCATGAATCGGAAACATTCAGAACTCAGCAATGTTTGCTACTATGATAAAACATGTAGTACACCAAACATACATGTTTATACAGTTTCAAAATGTATTTATATTAAATAAAATATGATTAAAGCACTGTGAAAGAGTTAAAGAGTCCTAAAGACATTGGAAAACATGATCATGTGGTCTGTACGAAAGTATTTTAAAAAAATATAATATAATAACAAATTTTGTTTTGTACTTAACAATCAATAATCTGGGCCATCCTCAATATCATTTTCATCATTTCAAATCAGCGACTGAAGCTCATTTTACACAAAGTGATGACATTTTGGTATGTTGGGAAGCATAGTCATAATATCCTAATTTTGTGGCAGCAATCTTCCTTTCAGCTGGATACCATTATTAATTTTGAAAATATCTTATAAGATATTTAGTTGCTTGCAGAACTTTCCTTTTTGTGGCCTCTTACTTTGTAATCTTCCTCCCATAAAGTAACTGTTGAATAACGAGACTGTCCTGCTTTTCTGGATAAGTTTACTTCTATTTCTTACATATAATAATCCAAAGTTTCTATTTAATTTCAATTTTACTTCCTTCCCAACACACATTTCTCTTCCATTTCTTTGATTTCTCACAGCTACTTGGAACACCATCACTGTCAGCGCTATCCGTGTTTTAAACTAATGATCACGTGACCACATCTTGGAGTGTTATTGGAGAGGAAAATGACGCTCGCTTACTTTGGCACAGCAGAAACCCAAGTTTTCATTTTAGTGTGTACTAATGCACGAAAAAAGCATGGGAAGGAGGTGAAATTTATTAATAACCCTATTAAATAAAACAATGTACTTTTAAATCATGTAAAAATCTCAATTTTGGAAAATTTATGGCATAGCTTACTCTTGCTTTTTACACCTCAATTCAAATGAAAATTCTTCAATGAAGTATACAAATCAACTGTTGTACTGCAAAATGGGTAACAATGACTCACATGCATTCACTTCTAATAAATGGACAATGAGTTGGTTTAAATGATTTGGCCACCTGTGAGCTAATTGACAAAAAGAGAAGCACTCAAAAGAAAGCACTCAAACCTGTATGAGTACGCTGATGAGTCTTCAAGTGAGAAGGATCCAAGAAAGATTTGCCGCAGGTGTCACACAAACATGGTAGTTTCCTCTCCTTGTGATGAAGATACCTGCACTCATAAACCACCGTTTGAAAACTGAAGTAAGACTAAGCCAGCAAAACAATTAGCATAAGTGATATTCAATGAATGCACAACAAATTTCAACAATGCTTTCAAATTCTGAGCAACAATTCAGAATAGGGGAAATGTACCAATAATGGGTCAGTTGAATCTTACAACACAAGTTTTGTCAGATGTATATCTGACTTGTCTCAACTCTGTTAAGAAATATGCACATCAAAATTATATCATAAAAACGAAAAGTATAAGGGCATCTTATTCCATTCGCAATGGACCACTATCCTACCCTCTTGCACTTTTTTTGATGGATTTTTTTCTTCTTCTTGAAGCCAAATAGAGCTCCTTTTGAAAGGGGAAGGAACAGCCGGACCAGGCATTTGAGAGCTAACACCTTGAGTTGAGCTTACTGCACGTTTTATTGGTGTTTGCTTCTGCTGCAATAATGAACCAGCACGATCTTGGTTAACATGGAAATCAATTAGTTCTGGCTGATCTACTGAGCCAACCTCTATCAATTGTACCATTGCTGAAGAAGATCTTTGAAAAGTTTTTGACTCTGGAACCCAATTTGTAGAGGGTCTTATCTTCTATGACCCTGGAAAAATATTCCTTATTGGAGTTGAATTACAATACTTTTGCAGCTCCAATATTTGTTTCAATTTACTTGTTTATTATTGAATCTCCAAATTTTTGCTTTTTTCTGAAATCCAACTGAATTCTTGGGGCTCTGGTGTGCCTGGAAAGCCATATGCACAGCATCATGGTTCCATGGCATACCACCCCATTTCTCCCCAGAGCAAGCATGCTGATAAATTCCATTCACCCATCAATTCCATTTCACCAGCTCTTTTATTCCAGAAAAAATCAATGATACATCATGACATACTCAACACCGTTTTATGAACATCCACTCAAGTCTGCTGTGTTGTTGTTTTGATATTAACATGAAGTTTTTAATTTGATATTGCTGGAAGATGTGGGAGATAAGTTTTTGATCTTTATTTTCCAAATAAATTGCATTATGGGAACTAAATCCACAACACACTCTGTCAAATATGTAAAATCGTTAAGTGCAACTACTTTTTGTTATTGTTTCCTTTTAAATATAGAGTCTATTCGAGCTACTTTTCATACATTTTCAATTTTAGATCTGATATACACCTAGAATGGTGAAAATTAGTAGCAGAAAGACAATATTGTATACATAGTGAAAGAAATTGATCATGATAAAGCAAAATATATGTTCTAACTTTGTATATAAATAATATTCACATAATGGTATAAAATTGTTAAGTGTGAAGATGAAAATGCAATTTATTGAGAAGTAGGGTGTTACTGAATTCTCAGAATTATTTTAAATTCCATCTCATTTCATGTTAAAATTTTGCATTTCATATTTTTGATATATTACACTATGAAAAGTATTCATCAATAATAATTTTTGGTTGTTTCTATTACATTTCACAATACTGGTTATCACAAACTAAATCAAAACCTGTTTCAACATACTTTCTCTATTTATTAACCCCAAAATTAAAATACCAGAGTGGTGAAAAAATTCACTGTTCATCTGTTAATGTTTGGGAGGACAGCCTTCCAAGACTTTCATTCAAAACCCTGAAAAACGTACACTTCTTCGATTAAGCTTTGTCATCCTCCATTCAGCTACATTCTCCTCTCAAGTCCATTTAAGTAAGTGGAAACCAGTCATTGACAGATTCCATCAAATGGAAAAAGGAATTTGGAGAAATTCCTAGCTTCTGCAAAATTGCTCAGTGACATTGACTTTTTGTCACTATAATTCAAGTGAAACTCACAAAGTCCCAATGGCTAAATTTAGCTGAGAATCAGCATTTATGCTGACTCTACAGCAAATCTGGGCAGTTCTAGGGTTTGAGTACCATTCGAGGTGGATTTTTATCTAGCAAAAGATATCGAGAAGACAAATTTAACAGAATCTTTAACTTGATTAATTTCCAAACACAGTTTTTGGACTCGCTGACTTTCACTGGTTCATCAATGATATGTGTGGTATGTTCGTCCATGAACCTCTAGGTATTCAATAACTTTTTCAATAAGAGAAGATGAAAAAATTCACCATAAAAATGAGTTGTGAATCATCAATGCATTCTGTAAGCCAAGACTTCACACATCACAGCATCAATTTATTGCAATTGTGTCATTCAGCAATATGTTTCTCTCACGTTTCTTGAAAAATAGAAAAAAAGAAATAGTTTATTAAGGATAAACATGGTACAAAACTTCTTAGATGAGAAAAGTTCTCAGAGAGCATTTGCTGGAAGAAAGACTACCAAATTATATGCTTCATAGACTCTACAGCTTTTTTTAGCTTTATTTTTCCTTCTTACCACTAAAATGTTGTTCAATTTGTAATTGAGAAAAAAATAATTGTTGGAATCTAGGAAAACTGTCGTAGGCCATATCTCTCAACATTTTCTCACATCTTATTGAACCACTTGCCCCTGTCTTTATATGCAAAAGTACTTCTCTTTCTAGACAAGTTCTGCGTGAATTGCTAAGAAATTTCTGGTTTGCGCCGATAAAAACCTTTATACCACTTTCTACTGAGGAAAGAGATTCCACTAAGTGATATGTTCAGTTCTTCATTGAACTTTCTTGCACTGCACAGCAGCATTTCCTTAGAAGCTGGAAATCCAGCCTACACTACGGATTACGTCCATTTGGCAAGCTGTCTCCCATGTTCTTCAGAGAATTTCAGTTTTGGACCTGTTTTGGTAGCAGCATCAGGATATGCCTATTTCAATATCAGTTAAAATGTGGACGAGCATGATAACATAACATGCATGGTAACATTTGTAAACAAAAATGAACCACAACAAAATCAACTGAGCCACAACAGCAAATTCTTTCTGGTATTATTAGTCACAGTTACACAATGTTATAAAAATTTCTATCTTACCAACACTTCAGCAATCACCTGAAAAATTCCTAACCAAACAAAGCACAAGAGGGTTGACAAAAAAATATACCTTTACTTTTCTTTCAAAATTTTAAATGAGTATGGGTTATTGACATTATTTGACCAGCTTGGGATGTGAACTTAAGTGCCTAGATTTACAAAGCAACACTTTTTGCTCCTATGTGTTGGGTTCTCACTATCAATTCTTAGTGTTGAGATGTTTCCAACTTTTAAGGTAAAATTATCTGCTTGTTATACTAACAAAATAAAAAGAACATGTATGTATTCTGGTTTTCATACCAATGTCTCTTCAACATCGATCTTTGGGGGAAAGCACGTCCACATTCATCACAGCCCAACTTGGGGTCGGTGGGCAGCCCACAACGATGGTCACGCAGCATACGTTCCTGTGGGAACACCATCTTGCAGATTGTACACGAGTGAGACAAAGGCAAATCTTTGCTAACACCCTTTCGCAAGCGGCTTCTTTTGCCTGCTGGTGTGACAATATGGATTTCTCCTTCAACATTGTCTTCGTCTGAAGCACTCTCTCCATGTGAAACGATTTCTGAGGCAGTGGAAAAACTGTTTCAAAACATAAACCCTGAAACATTCTTTATATGAGGGTTGGGGCAGAAGGCATGGCAACTAATTTTTTTCTAAAAGAAATGTTGTTTGATCAGACAATTTTATTTGTAATGTGAAAGAAATGCTGTACTAATGTGTGTTCACAACAACAGATGTCTGTGTGAGTGTCTTTATTAGCACAGAGAACAATGTGAAAACAGTTGTTTGATTGTCACCATTCAAGATTATTGTAATCAGTTTCAAACAGTGCTCATACACAAAGATAGTCATTCTCCATGGGGAAAAAAGCCCTAGAATATCACAGGGAATAGGTGAAAGTTCTTGGGAATAATGGCCTTCCATTCTGGACAGTTGCAAGATGTGCAGGTGAGTTTCTGTGGAGATGTGTAGCAACCACTGATCAGCAACGCACGTGACGATTTGTGAGTGTGTGGAGCAATGTGGCAAAAGCGGTAATCAAGGACCTGCCTAATCAAGCCCTTGGAAAGGGTGGTAATGCTTTTGGAGTGTTGTGAACTCTTATAGGCAAAAATTCTTTGGAACATGAAACTAGTACTGTCATTTCAAATACCTTAATAAATAAGAGGAACACAATTTTGGTGAGAAGTTAAATGTCCATGCACTTAGTTCATATTTCGTCCTTTCATGTACATATTGCACATTATTCTCACTAAAAATGAGTTACCATGACTTCTGCCCCATCCCTTGTACATTCAAATCCATCAAATAAATTAGCAAAGTGTAAAAGTCTAACAATGAAATAATATTTTGAAATTCTTTAGCCTGGTAATCTAAACTTACACAAATCCAATCTTCAATAGATTTATGTAAATGAGAAACACTACAAAACTGGTATCTAATTTTGTTACTTTGTTACAAACATTAGAATGAAAACACTTTTACATGATCTGTCTTCATAAACAGCATTGAAACATGGGCTAAAAGAACAGAAGGAAAAAAAAAAATGTATTCTAGATGTGGAACTACTGCCATATTCTCAGGAAGGTAGTAAGAATAGGCAGTAAGAATTATGGTTTTGATGATTTAAATCATTTGATTTTAATCATCTGATTTAAATATTTTTTTAATAAATTGTTAAGTAAATATTTATTTTGTTAAGTCAATGTCAAAGAACTGAGAATTATAAAACATCCTAGAGTTCCTTTAAATTGATCAAAGAATATCAATTTTGGGGAAAATCTGTTGGACGGTTTTGGCGCTAGCTTTGACCACAAACGGATGGACAAACTGACTGACAGATGTTTCATCGCCAATCGATTTTTCGTTATCAACGACCAATAAAATATAGATTCTGACTACACATGTTGAGGAAGTGATTTCCTAAATATAGGGGAACAAGATTTATCCACTTTTTTGCAACCAGGGTCC
Organism: Gryllus bimaculatus; assembly: GCA_017312745.1. NCBI lineage: Eukaryota > Metazoa > Arthropoda > Insecta > Orthoptera > Gryllidae > Gryllus > Gryllus bimaculatus. The sequence continues at coordinate 260,534 of BOPP01000252.1, forward strand.
AGCAATATGGTTTTTGTCAAAAATTCACCCTTTTCCAGTGCATAATTACAATACTTTCTCTTCTTATGAAGTAAGGGCGAGAAAGTAAAAAAAATGAATGTGTAACTAAACCATTGAACCATTGCTAATTTAAAAAATTCAGAGGTTTTAATGAAAAGGATTTTCACCATGTTCACAAGTGCCATTTGTTCTATTTGAGTAATACTTTTTGTTTGGGGGGGGGGGGGGGG
>BOPP01000252.1:276802-299702 GCA_017312745.1 Gryllus bimaculatus
ACCGTATTTTCCAATGAGAAAACTACTCGTTCATATTCGAGTAAATACGGTAATCGATGATCAATGACTTGAAAACACGGTTGGCTAAATATTCCCCGCACCAAAAGAACGAACACACTTAAAAATAAACTTACTAAAAGGGAAAAAAAATATTTTTTTTGAAATAAATTAATTTAATGAAATATTGTTACTGGTAATGATATTAAATCTTTCAGCAACGGGAGAGGCGGGAATGTTTGACTGTTCAAATGATGAAAATCACTAGTATTTATATAAATAAATTAAAAAAACAACTGGTGATGCAACAGAATAGCACAGACCTCCCCATATTAGTCTTCTATTATATTACCTTTGGTCTGAGCTAGCTATTCGGACTTGTCACATATTCTTGCCAGTTGCCATTTATCGCCGCCCAATGTATATTTTTTGAAATTTTCTTAATTTTTCGGTTTTCTAATTGTACCAAGAAAATATCATTTTAAAAATATTAAAGAACAGTAAACCCTAGTTCTTAATGGCTATTTTCTTAGAAACATTTGAAGCTTTTTTTAAGAAAATGGTGTTTAAGCACTGCTGTAAATTCAAAATTTGAACCTCCTTTCACAAAACACTATTGTGTTTTAGAAAAAAATAATAAGTCATTTGAAGCACTTTAAATCACAAATACAATAATGTTTACACATTGCTGGAAATGTGTATATTAATGGTGTGAGTGATCTTTCAAAAATATAACATTTGTAATTTTTTTAGGAAAAAAAAAGAAATAAAAAAAATGAACATTACGTCGTATTTTAGAGTGCAATTAGCTCTATCCATTGGAAAAATTTGAAGAAAAGACTTGGAGCTGTTTTTGAGCAAATGGCGTTTGAGTGTTTCTGAAAATGCGGTATTTTGAGCTATTTTTTACAGCGAACTGTTGCGTTTTCAGGAAACATTGTTTGACATTATTTAAAGCACATGTTCTTATAAATACAGTAACGTAAACAAATTGCCTCTAATGTAAATATTAACGTGAGAGACAAGTAAAAAAATTACATTTTTGTATTTTTTGAAAAAACAAAATAGAGCAATATAGGGTTTATGTCATCTTATAGAGTACTTTTAGTACTACTCCTACCAAAACTTTAAAGAAAAAGTTTGGAGTCATTTTGGAAAACATTTTGAAAATGCGCCAGGGGCTTCATGTAAAGTACCCTCAAATTTTAAAGAATGTTTTTCAATAGCTCTAAGCTTCAACTTGAGTCAGATGATCAGGGGTTTCTTCAATTTGGAGAACATCATACATATGATTTAGGCCCTAGTAGTGTTCGCAGAGAGATATTTTGAAGAAGAAGAAGAAAGAAAAAAGAAGGGAAGAAAAGAAGAAGAAGAAAAAAATAAAAGAAAGAAAACAAGCAAACAAACAAAAAACAACCTTTTTCGGAATCAGGGGATGCAAAACACGAGACTAATAATATTTCCCAAGAAAACCTCGTACCCACACTGGGTGTTTGAGGTATTAGCAAAACAAATTGGATGGAAGATTTCCTGCAAAGCAAATCACTCCCTTGGTGAGGATGCCAGCCCAGAATTATATTGACACTAAACGTAACACAAAATATGGACATCTGTGATAACATCAGTCAAGCCTGGTTATTGCTCATCACAAGGGAACTTTAACACCCCCTGCAGATTTCTCATTTGTTTCTCAGCGGAAATCTTATTGAAATATGTGTACTGTCACAGTCCAGAAAGGTGCCTTCAGGTTTCATGATGGTTTGGAACGCATGATTCTTTAGGTTACCATAAGGGAGAATGCCTTGTAACTTCCTGAAAACTGTGCTGCTGTCTCCATTTTTTATAAACCTGAAATATGAAAATTGCTGTTATATTGAAAGTAAGAGTATAGTAACAATACAACTGTTACTAAAGGGCTGACATATTTTTCTTTAATTTATGATAATTTAATATTTTGAAGTGCAAATACTCTTATTTGTACAAAGTGTGTAAAATGTATTTTATTGATTGATTGTTTTAGCGATTCTAGGCACATCAACTACCGAGCTCATTAGTCCCATAAGTGTAATACATGTTTATTTTGCTCGGGAGGTGGCGTTGGTCTTTCCCCTGCTGTATGGCGAGATCTGGCACCAACCCACTGTCAACTCGCAGGGTTTTCCCCAACTAGGCATCTCCCACAAGCTAGGCTCTGCCCCAGCCGGGACAAAGCTCTTAGCTCCCAGCATGTGGTAGTGTAGTTCATATTAGGTGAGGATACGACAAGGAAGAGGAAGGTGAGATCGCGTACGCTCCATGGCTCATTTGTTACGGTACTGCCCCAGCATTCACCTGGTGTTGATAGAAGAAACCTCGAAAAACTACTGATTAGAGTAGCTGGTCACTAGAATTCTCCTCCAGACAGAGACTGAACTCGATCCAGCTAATAAGCTAGTGTTGAAAATTCTGCCACTATCAGGACTTGAATCTAGGACCTCCCAGTGAGAAGGACTGCAGTGACATCAGTTGATGCCCTGAGCCATTTCTCGAGGTATGTATTTTGTGAATGAATTATTTCAACATGACTCAACAATTATTTCAACAAGGCAAATAAAAATAAGACTTTTTCAAATCAAGATCTTTGACGCCCTTGCCTTTTCTCAGGTTTTATGCACTGAATTTTGCATGATGTCTGTGTCTCTCTGAGTTTTCCATGAAGGCTCTAGTTTTCGTATATTTGCTTTTCTGAATTTTCTTTCAAAATCACAAGTTTAATAGGCATAGAAAATAGCTATGATTACATTAAAAAAACAACAACAAAAAGTTTCACATTACAGAATACATTAGAATCCCTCATACTTTTTTTTTGTTACTGACCATGCCCCAGTCCCATAGGTGATGGTTATAAGGAATTCTACTGAAAATCAATATTCTTATCAAGCAATCATTATTGCAAATCATTTTTAAGCAACCATCTATTGCAAAAAATAAAACATTGTGAAACGTATTCCTTTAAAAGAGTTTTCAGTAAGATATTTACCAAATGAAAATATGAAAGATTTGAATGCAGGTCAGTTTTATTACTTATATTTCTGGAGCAAAATAATTGAGTCAAAACAAACAAGAAAGAGCAGTGATAGTATCTTAGGAATATAATCTTACAAATTGACAAGCCCAGCAATCATGATGATGTGTCTTGATTCATTTGTAGAGACAAAAGGTAATTTGTCCTTTTATCGAATTATTTATTTCTAAGTTATCAATTGAAACAATTACCAATAGTAAAGCAAAACTGAAACTTTAATTTTTTAAATATATTGCACATGATGTGGTTTTCTTTTTTACAAGATAGTCCTAACTTCATACTTCATGTTTTGAGAAGAGTTTTATCATGTAAACAAAAGAAGTCTGTTTTTCAGGCATTTTCAAGTACTTATAAAAATATTTTATCTTTTTTTATTGAATTTTTCACACAGCAAAAAGACTATTTCATTTTAACTCTTCTTTCTAATTTTATCCCCCAAAATTACTCGAGAATAGAAACAGAAAATCTTAGTCGCACACTTCAGAAATACTTCAAAAAAACTTTTATAGAGTTTTAGGACATATTTTTGATGTTCCTGCTTAATTGAAATTAGGGGATTGTGTGCAAATTAGATTTGGGAAATTTATTCAGCATTTTCACTATTATTACCTCTCTTTTTTCAAAAGAAAAAATAACAAGAAGATGGGAAAACTGTTTTAAAACTCAAATAAACATTTTGCTATTAATTAAAGAATCTCTGAAGTAACCCTGCATCTATATATCAAAATCCTGATTTACATGCTTCTCAGGTATCTCCCTCCAACAAACCGGGCTCCGCCCGGAAAAAGCTTATGGCGGGTCTCCCGGCATGTGTGGTAGTGTAGTGCATGTCAATGTGTGTGTGTGTGTGTGTGTGTAAGGAGTGAGGTAGTACAAGGAAGAGGAAGGTGAGATCGTGCAAGGAGTTTTAACGAATGTGGGCATATACTCAATGGCTTCAGTCATTATGTGCATTCACTAAAACTCCCAAAATCATTCGTCAAAAGGAAAGGTGTAATTTAGGTCTCAGGCAGAAAAAAGAATGTATTTTATCCGTAAAATGGAAGTAACTTTATATAAATCTATTACTGTAACAAGTAAAGATTCAGTGGATATGTGACATTATATGGGTGATTACATTCACAGCCTTCTTGGGACTAAAATACAGGTTAGCAATGGTTTAGATACTATGGAGTTAGTGAAGGTACAAAGAAGAATGAAAATCAACTAGCAAAAAAGAGGTAGACATCTCAGAGAGCAGATGAAAGTTTGACATCTTTAAGTATAAATGACAGATTGGAGGATGTAATATTGGAGAACTGAAGAAAGTTAAATGTCTTGGAGTATCGATGAGAGGTATATATCTTGTAGTATAAACGGAATGTGAAGGTGTTGAAAGGACTTTTGGTATTGTGTTTAGTGGATCATGGGTGGCAAAATTAATTTTTCAATTTGGCTCCAAGCTTCAAACAATTCAGTTTTGTTACTCTTTGAAGATATTTAAGAAGAAAAGATCATCCATTTCAGACTTGGTGCTTTGGAGATATGCGCAAGCAATATGCATATTGTGCGCATTGAAAGTTGGTGGTATGTTGGCAGCAAGCCATTATCATGTAGTTTCTTTAAACCAGTGCTCTGAGACACAGAGCAAAAAAGCAGAAAGCATGAATGACGAGAAATTCATAAGGAGAGCGTTTATTTTCGTCCAGACAGAGGTAACCATGACAATCACTTCAATACTCATTTATTCTTACAGCAAAGTAATAATCTTTGTCAATTGCGAGTTGCTTTTTTCAGAACTGTCTCGTCTGATGAGAACACAAATGCGATGCAAAACTTCTCGTTGCAGTTTCTGCTATTGCTCTCCCAATCATCTAAGCAATATTTCAAAGCCTCAACAGTGTTCTTTGGTTACAATTGTTGTGTAAAGTTTCTGTTGTTGTTTTTATGATTATTGTTGTAAATAAATATTTTGGAATTGGAAATGTTTAAATTTAATAAATCAGAAAGTTGTCATAATTCAATGATGTATGCCGTAGAATTATCAGGCCCTAAAAATAAAATAAATGGATATTTCTATTTTTCTCCCTATTCATTGAATGGAAAAATAACAATCATCACAATTATACCCCACTCCCCTCCATACCGTGCCTCTCACTGTAAATTAACCAAGGGAAGAGAGACGTGAGAAGGGAATAGGAAAGCAACATATTTATTTTGCACCAAACAACATGATTATTGATTAACAGCATTTATTATTGTACAGCGAAGTTAATGTAAAATTTCCATTAAATAGCAGTAACGCCATCTTAGCCAATTACTGTAAACTATTTTCATTAAGCCAACAATTACTATTGTCATCTATTAAAAGTAAATTACATTTCAAAACTGGGAAGAGAACAGTCATCACATCCACATGTGTAAAATTACACAAATTATTCTTACATTTGTACTTCATAAAACTATCCACATGATAGTTCTAGCCAAACATTTTAATGTACTATAATAATCACAGTGCACAATCCTCTTTTGAATCTATACTTATTAATTTTACTCTTTATTAAGTCTGTAACTGGCCTTGGATGACAGCATATTAAAACAATTAAAAACTTTAATAAGATTTGTTTAAAATCATTGTATTTTACCACACCCAGCACAAGATTACAAATCCTTCCTCATTCATTACGTATTGAAGGTTGTCAGACAGTCATCTGTTTCTAAATCACAGTACTACCAGTAGCTATTCCTCAAAGTGGTGTTTTCTTTTCTTTTTTTTTTTTAAGACATTATCGTATTGGAATGTTGAAATTTACATCCAATGCAATCCTCACACAAAATCCTCTCTCCAAGGCAGAAATCACTACATCTACAGCCAATGTAAAACACTTCTTCTATCATCAGACCTGAGTGCGCAACTGTAGTGTAGCTTGGCTAAAGGCTTTGCTATGGCAAGTGCCATTAGAAAGGTATCACCATCTTCAAAGCGCTTCTTATGCATTCACTGTGCACGAAGTACTTCAATTGCACTTTCCACTGCATCTAGCTTTACCTGCAGTTCTTCAACATCAGAGGATAGTTCCGCAGCTACCTCCACTTGTTGCTGCAACAGATAGAGAATTGTAAATGATACATAATCTGAAACCTAGCCTTTCAACTCTTTAAAAGAGTGTGTTTGAGAGAGAGAGAAATAAATAAATAGGAGCCCCCGTAGGCGCAGAGGTTGCACCAGTCTAGCACCACCCAAATATACATACGTCTTAATGCTGACACCAAAAGAAGAATAGAGAACGAAAATAGAGGTACTTACTCTAACTGCAGCAAGCACACTCTTCAAAGATAACCTGGCAGAACTCAGAAGGCGCTGGGGCTCTGGCTGCACTCGACAGCATGTGAGGTATGCTGGAACAGCAGACATTCGAAATTACTATTTGCCACATTCTCTTACTTAACTTTTCTTGCAATCAAGTCTTGATCAAAAGCTTTCAATTTGAAGAACCTAATAGAGTTTGATTGTAAAACTGGAGGTTTATTTTTTCCATTTTAACAAAATATGTTGTACATTTGTAAGCAAGTGGCTGGATTAACACCAAAAATGTTATTAACATATTTACCCAAATATAGGTTGAGGTTTCTTCCTATATATCTCATTCCAAAAATATGGGTTGTCTTATATTAGCAAATTAAGTCTATTGATTAGGATTTATGTTTAAATATTGTCATTCCATGCCTTAAATATTGATGAAATAATTTGAATTGTTATTAAAATAGTTAAAAGAATCAGTGTTTAAAATCTCTGGAGATCTCTTCAAACAAAATTAGGGGGTCTTATAATCAAAGTCAACTTATATTTGGGTAAATACGGTATTTCTGAAAGAATTAATATTTCTTTTCTTTCACACACACTATTTAAAACATTCAGGCAGTGATTATACTTCTCATGAATACAAATACAACTTAATATTTGGAACATTGCAAGTTGTTATCCACAAGATTTTTCAAAGATGCATAAAGATATTCTTTGTGTAAAAAAAACAATTATAATTTTGTCCAGCGTTGCAATAATGAAAACAGAAGAATTTTGTTTGAAACAAGAACTCACCATCTGCTAAGCGTGACGAAAGTGACAAAGTCTTCTGGCAGGTGTTGCGATCCCGAGCCCAGCCCTGCTTCTGAGTGGCAGCACGGTGTGCCCTCTGGAGGTACTGCGCTGTTCGCTCTAGTGTCTGCGGTGTCTGTTCTGGTAGTGAAGCAGTCAACTCTGCATATAGTTGCCACACTTCTGGATCTGTTGTTACCTTCAGAGAAACAGACATCATATAAAATGACACTGATTTCAAAATTGCTGCCATAAGGTTTTGTAACTTTTATAATCTATTTCTTATTTTGTAATGAACTTTACAAAAGTATATCAAGGTGGACATAGATACAACTATTAACTAGTAGTGATAAAACAGCAAATACTTTCTCACTTGTACTAGAATAGTTGAATTTTTTTTTTTCTTTCTTTTTTTTTTCTCCAGCTTTAAACAATGGCCTTATATGAAGTTGGATTAGAGTTGAAGATGAAAATTTTGTGCAAACCAGATATTGTAATGTAATTGAGTAAACTTTAATTTGTCTCAACTATGTAAATTATCATTTTGTCTGGGATGCAAAGTAGGTAGTTAAAAAAACTCTCAGCCATTCCTCAAAGCTCAACTATTATCATTCAGAGAGAATTCTTACTATATAATTCCAGTTTAACTTACTTGAATGTCTTTCTGATTCTGAAAGTGAGATTGTATTTGTTTAGCATTAATTGAATAGTGACTATTTCATTTAAGATTGTTAGTGATAGCAATTTTTGAAGTCTTTTTGGGATGAAACTGGTGACCGAATTGCATTTTTAATAACATACTGGGTGTTATGATTATTTTTTTGTTACTGTGGAACTACACATTTTGTAGCATTCAATATTGTATTCAATTTTGTTTAGGCTTATTTTGGTAATTGGAGGTTAAAAGATTACTGTAAATTTTAATACCAAACTCATAGTAGATTGTTGTCAGTTTCTTACCTATGTCAATCAAATATATTGTATATAACAATGGGCCGAATTTGGAGCCTTGAAAAACACCACTCTGTTCTGAATATAGATTTCAGAGAACTTTGCCAATTTGAAATCTTAAAAATTGTTTTGAAGAAATCCTGTGATCCAGATCAACAGCTTTCCTTGAATGCCAAACTGTTAGTACAATGGTTTTCTACATGAGATTGTATGAAAAGCTTGTTCATAATCAAGATAAATAACATCAATTGCCTGTTTTTTATTGAGCTCCTTTGTGGAATGGTTTAAATGTACCAGAAAATTTGTCAAAGTAGATCTGTCATCAAAGATAATTGTCAATCAAGAAATCTTGAATATTATTAATAATTATTTTTTTCTGCACGTTTAGTGATAATAGGCACATGCTATATTGATCAATAAATTAAAGGAAGTTTTATCTCCTTTTTTATATACTGGAGTTACATTTGCAATTTTCCGGTTATGAAGAACCTGTTTAAATGACAGAGACATTAGTTTTGTTAGAATGAAAACAATGTTTCATAACAGTCAGGCCCAAGGCTACAATCAGTGTACAAATTATCTCTAATCCAGATGGGAGCATTGAGGAGGCGTATATCCTGTCCTAAACCAATCCTCACCATCCCAACGACCCTCCCTGTCCCTCTATTGCCTTCACTACCCTCCCAGTCTCTTCTTGACAATGCCCAGCCTACATGTTCCTCTGCAGTACATCCTTGAAGACAAGTGTCATTCTTCAACACCTTGTGGAGTGATAAAAAAAAAAAAGAAAGAAAAAAAAGAAAAAGAAAAGAAGAAGAAAAAAAAGAAAAGGGTTCAACAAATGTTTTTCTCAATTCCATCAAGTAAAACACAATTCAAAAATCGAAGGGGTGAATCACGTATATTTCATCTGCTAATTAGCAGACTACCCCAGTGCTACAAATTATATAACAGTTAACAGTTAAAAAAATGCTAATTGCATACTAAAGTGGAGAACCAGCGAGTGAATGCCACGATTGGTATTCTAGATATTTTGCAAGTAGTTTGTGTATTTTATAAACAAGTGAATGCAGCACTTTGCTCACTACCAACAGATCGCTAAAATATCTAATTTGAAATGTTTTATTTCCTTTCCACCACATAAGACTATTCTCCTTTCTAGATAACTTTTAATACTACTCACCTGTGATGTGATTCTACCAAATAGTGCCAAAGCTTGAGGCCGCATCCGGCTAGCATTCTGACCTTCGCTGTCTTTCACTTCACTGGTAATTGCACGCACCAGAGTCTGGAGCACTGGTATATCAACATGGCGTCCTGATTGCAGATCCAGCAAACGATGGTAAGCACGCACCACCTCGTCAAAGGCACCCACATCTGCACTCACTGCAGCAACATTGTCCCACAGACGCCAGTTCTCAAAGTCTGCCTTCAGTGCTTCTTGGAGAGCATGCCAGGCACGGGCTTTCTGACCAGTCTTCACATACGCCTTTGCCAGGTTGTTCCATCCTTCCATGTTCTTTACAATCAAAAGATCACAAAATATAAAAATAATACATAATAATATATTATTTATTTATTTATTTATTTATTTATATTTATAGAGACAGCTACAGAAATGTTTTTGCCCGAATTTCTGCTATTCATATTTGTAAATATATAATAACAAATTCCACTTAAATGCAGGTTATATTCATTACAATATTCTATATATTATTATATTGCATTATATTAGCTATGAACACTTCTAAAAACAATTCGCAAACAAAATTTTTCTAAAAACGACTTAACACCATAAATGTAGAGAATTACTACTGAGGGTGTGTCAAACAGATTTACAGCAGCATATTAACAATTTTGTAGATTAAGCAACGAAGAAATTTGTTAGATGAATATGCAATCCATAACATGTTATTAAAAACTTGCCAGATAAAAAAACCTTATTCATAAGACCTACAGGAGTGCTGTTATTTAAATAAGTGATCTAATTTAATTTTCCATTAAGGCAATTACAAAACAAAGTTCAGTCTTGGTAAAGTTATAACAATTGAAATGTGAAATTTTGGTGTTCTATGCTTTTCATGAAGTATGAAGAAACAGGTGTCAACTGGATCTTCATGCCAGGTCTATTTCAGTTTTTCGAGTACCTTCGGGGAAAGTTTAAATGGTGGAAAATTGTTTAAGTTCATCTAATAAAGCACAAAATATAACATAAATCACTGGTGAGAACCAACATTATCTCAAAAATTCTAAATTCACAGGTAGCTTCCAGACAAATTTGCAACAATGGTCAAGATTCTTCTACATATGTTTTGTAAATTTTATCAAGAGGGCTGTGATATTCTAACAAATTTAGATAAGATTAGAATAGGTCAATAAAACAGATATAAAATTATTTTCTTGTATTATACTCTTACGATTATATAACTCTTAATAATCTTTACTTCCTAGCAAATTTTTGAGAAATCTACTCTCAAATCAATATTTTGGGATAATGCCTTATGAATCAAATTCACCAAAAGTTCATCATCATCACCATCATCATCAACACCGTCAGTTTAGGAGTGGTGCTCTTGTCCTGTTAGTGGGTAGTAAAGCTGTATTCCTTCATGTGGTGAAGTGTTCCTGCTAGTGTTATCTTCTTATCAGTCTGCCTCTATCCCTCTTCCAATTCGATCTATAATTTAATGCCATCCTTGGTTGATGTCGCTTGTCCATTCTTTTCATGTGTGTTTTCCATTTCCTTTGGTAATTTTTGATTTCTTCTGCTACGTTTCCTATTTTCAGTTCTTTCCTAATTGTTTCATTTTGAATTTTGTCTCTTCTTGTTACTCTTAGCCCTTAGAAACTTTATCTGTGCTATTTGTATGCTTTTGGTTTCCTTTATGATCATTATCCACATTTCCGAACCGTACATTAGCATTGGTTTTGATGTAATATTATGGATTCTCATCATTGTTTCATTGCTCTTACATCCCAAATGTCTCTTTATTATTCCATTGTTTCTATTATATTTTTGTATTTCTTCTTCTTTATCCTTCTGGTTCAATCCAACTGAATTTACGATATATTTAAAAGTGGTAACTTGTTCAATTATTGAATTTTCTATTACTATTTTGGCTCTAAAGTGTTCTTTGCCATAGAAGGTTAGTGTTTTAGTTTTCTGCTTTGATATTTTCATTTGATATTCTTTGCTTATTTGGCTTAACTCGAAAGCTTTTTTTGTAGAGTATGCTCGGAGCCTATTATTATAACTTGGTCACTTGCGAATAATATTTACCTAATTTTTGGTTGTTTGTTATCTTCATTCCTGCTTGAATCAAAAGTTCAAATAAAGTGAGTTGTAACAGATTATCAGCTCTTCATGGTTATCCCAACAAGTGCTTCAATACTAAAAATGCTAGCCATAAATACAAAAACTTACTCATTTTGTTTACTTGAAAAATTTCTTTAAATTTCAGGAAGTATCAAGAGTTCCAAGGGCCATTTGTAGCCAAGGGGTTTAGTTAAAGGTGGGATAGAAAAAAATTATGCTAATAACTGCAGGATACTACTATTCAATCAAATCTATCATTCTAAGGCAGAATGTCAAAAAAAAAAAAAAAATTTCTTATGACAAGCTTTTGGAAGTTTGTCAACTTCAAATATTTTTTTATAACAACATGGCAAGTTTATTAAAATGTTTCATAACTACCTCCGTCATCCCTTGTGGCAAGGCCTATGCAGAATTTCTTCATAAAACATAAATATGAATAACTTGGATCTACTGTGTTCTCCCTTCCACAGGATCACTGATACAATTCACATGTCTTTTACAATGACTTCATACTGGTGTTTGTTTTCATTACAGGACTTACCATGTGCTTTGCTTAGTTGAATGGAATCTTCTGTGAATGAAGGCAATTATTATGGAACAATATGAGAACACCTGCCTATTGACTTTAATAATAATCTTACCTTAGCATGTAAACAATGCATGCATGGTATTAGGTTAAAACATGGCATACGTAACATAATATTCTTGAATATTATATATTGCATTACAAACGAAAATTGTTTTTGGTATCAGGATTTTTCCTTTGAGTTTAATTTCATGTAGAGAAACATCCGATTCATGCTTTCACCCCGAAATCTTATTATATGAAAATTATATTTGAATCAAAAGTGAAGTTTAGAAAAGAATGAATCAATTTGCAGATTCAGATTTCCGTTACCTCTGGGTCCAGCTCCACACACCGCCGGTATGCTTTGGCACATAGCTGCCAGTTCTCAGTGTCCAGAGCGGCATAGCCCAATCTTCTCCAGAGCTCTGGCTGCAAGCTGTTGCACTGCAAGGACAGCTCCAAGTGTGGGATGCTTTCCTCATACTGCTCAACACACAAACACAAGTGTTCTTGTGACTTAAGGATTGGTTTTATATGCTCTAATAATTCAATAAATATGTAAAAATATGTTAACTAGTTGTTTCAACAAAACTGCAATACCCAACTGCAGGGACACCAAGTCAAATGGCTCTCCAGGGAAAATCTTATTAAACATTTATCATTCCACAGAAGTGTTGACCTATGAAATTCTTTTTGCCCCTTGCTAACAGAACTTGTTAATTCAAACTCATTCAAGAGAAGCTTAGACACTCTAATTAATACACAATATTCAGATTATATATTTTATTTCTGATTTCCAAAACATTAGCTTATTGATTTATTTATTGATTAATTTAATTCACAGGCAGAATTACACTAATTATGTCTGAATTGGCATAAATAATATATACTAAATATGAGTACAATACTAAATATTAGTAGTATAAAATAGTAGTATTAATGTCAAAATAAAAAAAAGACAGTGAAATAATAAATATCAGTAGCAAAAAACACCATGTCCATCATTATAATTATCCTCTGCCCATGTCATTAAAGCTAGGTAGGCCCATCCTGAGTTACTTGGTTGCTTGGCATCCACCATGTTCATGGAGTGTGTTTATGAAGGCATCGTATCTTTGCTTCAAATCCTCAGTCACTCTTGATTCTATAAACAACTCTGGCAGATTATTCCAGAAATCAACAATTGATTATAAATTTCTTGCACTGCAGCTCTTTGAATTTTGTCTTGCTAAGTTGGGCCTCCTGAGTCGTGTATTGTTGCATTATTTCATAAAAATAGAAAATGTACTTTATCCAATAATAAATTCTATAAATTAGATTGAAAGGAAACCTGCGATTCTGTGACATGTGCAACATCACATCTAACAGACATATTGACATCTATGACACAGTCATTACTGTAATTATTACTGTTGTTAAATTATGTTTATTATTGGATAAGTTTCTAATATTGTACTAACAATATTTGTATGTGCAACTTGAGCTTCTACATAATGATCATTAGACATTATCAGATTATCTGCCGACCAGTTGAACTGCGAGTGGATGAATATATTGTTATTAAGTATGTATTTAAAATGTTTATTTTTAAATTAATTATTAACTTATAATATATTATCATGAACTTGGCCAACTATACCTAATTTTTACCATCCCACCATCAAAAAGAGCAAAGAAAAAGGAAGAAGTGCAAAGAAAAATAAAATGAAGTGAGAAAGCACACAGAAGCAATTACCTCTTTCCGCCTGAAGTGATGCATGGCCCAGTGACGTTGAGCACGAGCAGAGCGCTGACCAGACAGCTCCCAGGCACGTTCATATTGCGAGATGTCATCTGTAGCATCGCCCAGAAGGCACAGCAAAGGCACCGTCTCTTGCACAGCCAGCTCTCGCTTCAGCAGCTCAGCGGCCTGTCACATATTAATATGTATTTACCTGAATATAAGTTGATCCCACAAATTTGATGAGGCCATTTCAGAGTTTTAAAAATGTTTAACTAATTCTCACTATTTAGTGAAAATAAAATTGAAACTTGTCTTATTGCCTAGAAATTTCCTTGTTGAAGAAAAAGTTAAGCCTTATTGCTGAACAATCATTTTCTTGTTCCTTAAAATCATCATAATCATGGTTTTCGTCACTATTCTCATCTTGACATGTTTCAATGTTTCTTTCTTTTTGGTCCTCCTTCCACGCAGTGTATATAATTACATATTGTATATACGTATGATATTTTAACCTTCATGGAAAAATCACTGCGCCAAGTTTCCTGAACATATTCCAACAATACTTTTTCTATTGCTGGATATTCGCATTTCTTGCCACAAAATGCACATTTGTTACGATTGGCATTTTCCACCACAGAACCACCATATCACATTCTTCTCACCAACAGATTCCAATACAGTTCAGCTAACTTCCCTAAGCCAAGTTTAAACTCTGCACTGTAGCATGCATGCAATCCCCCCCGTTTGATAGTTGAACTTCTGAAACATGCAAACTGATTTAGCTACACTTTCCAAAATCATGACAGAAACTCTGAGCATTGGTGAAAGCACGCTTTCATAGTGTTGGAAGTAACAAAGTGTTGCTTTCTGGCGGATGAGAAGAAACTACTAATCAAATCTGGCATGGCACCCCATTTTGCATTAAGAATTTACCTTTTTTAAAAATAAATACACATTTTTATTATAACATTTTCTGAGCACCATCGAATTGTTCAGTGCGGTTTATACACAAGACTTTTTTCTTCAAATTGTTGTGTCAAAGATCATTTGTGAGGCTGTACAAGGCCTACACATGTAGAAATACAGTATAGTAATTTATTAGGCTTTTTGTGAAGGTACAGTGAAATAAACAGGAAGCAGTTTTCAGCTCCCTTTGAAGTTTCCCTCCTCAAGATTTACTGAAAACAATTTCTTTCAATATTATCTCTCTATTGTGGTCCCTGGCTTTTTAGTGCCAGTCACTGAATAAAATAATATTCAGGTTTGATGGAAGCACTCGAAATTCAACCCAAAATATATTGTTGGCAATTCATACACGAATCACTGTATTTCGAAGGCACTTTTTGTCCTCATTATGAGGTATAGACCTCCACAATTTTTTGATAGTTTAAGCTGCTCATGGTGCACTCTACTGATGAAGCTTCCAGGTACGTCGACAGAGGCATATCTAGGTATTCAGGTGCCCATGACAAGCATAAATTTGGCGCCCCTCTCAGGACACTTCAAATTAGGGTTGTTGTTATTTGCTTTAGTGGGTATACTTTAAATAGCGCGCTCTCGTGAGAGGCACCCAAGGCACGTGACATGTTGGCCATACCGCCTCTCATTGTCGACCTTGTGTGTGGCATATTTATTATAGTTGATTTTGACTGTCAAAGAGTTTTAATATTATCTGTAATGGTCCAGTTTCTTTTTGTGACAGACATCATGAATTTTCTTCTTGTTTAATAGAATGCCATGGATTGATTGATTGCTAGTAATTCCATGCATGTCAACTGCTAAGGTCATTAGTCCCATAAGAGTAATGCAGGTTTTCCTCTTGATCTTCTCCCGCTGGTGGCGAGATCTAGCACTTACCTACCTATCTGCCACCAGTGGGGCACTGCCCTACACTGGACAAACTCTAAGCTCACTGGAGTTTGACTCCAGGAGCTAGGACTCCTGGCTTGTGTGGTAGAGTAGTGCATTTTAATGTAACTGTGTGAATGTAAGGGAGCAAGGATAGGACAAAGAAGAGGAAGGAATGATCACGCTAGTTCTGTGGCCCATTTGTTATGGTACTGCTCTGGCATTCACTGGTGTTTATAAGAAGTACCA
Organism: Gryllus bimaculatus; assembly: GCA_017312745.1. Classification (NCBI taxonomy): domain Eukaryota; kingdom Metazoa; phylum Arthropoda; class Insecta; order Orthoptera; family Gryllidae; genus Gryllus; species Gryllus bimaculatus. Next base: position 292,594 of record BOPP01000252.1, read on the forward strand.
TGGAAAATTACAGATCACAACAACCAGTTGCCAGAATTCTCTCCTGAACAGCAACTGAATTCAACCTAGCTAGCTAATGTCAAAAATTCTGCCCCCATCCAGACTTGAACTTAGGAACTTCAGGTCCGAGGCACTGCAGTGACATCAGTTGATCTCCTAAGCCAACTCTCCCAGTAAGGCTACGGAAATTCAATATAAAATTTGTCAGCAATATATACACAAATTGAGGGCACTTTTCTCCTCATCAACAGGTGTACATATCAACTAGTTTGAGCAGCACAATGGTGAAGACTGCTGATAAAGCTCACAAGTTTCTGAGCATTGTAGACCTTGTGTGTGGGTGACTTGCAACTTCAACTGGAATGTAGTGAAACTTTAACAATGGAGCAAGAAAATTTCTGAATTGAATTTGAAAGTGCATAGGAGAGCCACAGCCAAGACAGCCCAAATTGCAACGCACCTGATGCCGTAGATCCAGCAAGGTGTAACACGTGACAGCTGCCTCCCACTGGCGCAGATGCAGGAAGATGTCGAGCGCACTCTGAACGCAACCCAACTGCACCAGGGCATGAGCCAGATCGCACTGGACGTCAGCCAGCAGGGGCAGTGGTGTGGCCAAGAGACCCCGGAGTCGGGCCCTCACTCCAGGCATGGGACCTTTCAGTGCGTTTACTACCTCCTGCAATGAGCAAAATATCAACTAATACATACAACTGCACTGCATATCTGCATTCATTTCTTATTAAGTAAACTAACTGAAGTAATCAAACATCACCTGCGTATCTACTTATATTTCACTATGTTTGCCTGACATCTAGAAACAATGCTGCCACCCAGTAATATTAAATTCCATAAGGTGATTGTACTTGCATTGCGGTTTCCAGTATCAAAAATTTTACGTGAAACCAAGTTTGGGGGAAGCAAATCCTTTTATCTTTTTTCTTGGTTGCTCAAGAGTCTGAGTAAAACTTGGGAGAAATCACTCCAGTAATTCATGCAAACATACATTTTTATGTGTTAAGATTGTTTAACTTATTATTTATCTTCATTGGCAATCGAACTCTGTTCTCCTGGTTTACACACAGTTGTTCTTATCATTAAACTATCAATATGAGCAATTCTTCAAAACAGTTTCTTGTGCCTGTGGCTCTCCCAAAGGGTACTTAGACATCCACCTACTTATGGGCATGTAAATATAATGGAAATGTATCTTATTTATGAAACATTTATTGGACACAACAAAAATTTCTGCTTTATTCACATATTTATGGATGACAAGATAATGACTAAATATCAAATTTTTTTATGCTTGACAGAGAAAGCAGATTAGTAAAGCACTGCCTCTCTTTTGCATGAGTTTAGTTAACTTATTTAAGCATCAATTACTAATTACTACTTCATCAACATTATTATTTTGAGGTACATTTTTTTTCAGAATTGCTGGCACAAGACCATCTTCCCGACCCTTTTATTAATCATAATTATACTGTAATTACAAAATATGTTAAAATACTAAGTTTAAAATCCAAATATTGCGCCATCGACCTACTATTACTAAAGGATATCTATAATAACGGCATTGACTGTTCTACTTTGTTAAATACACAACATTAATATGTTCCACCGCGTCACTAGAATACATACTACTTTTGAATTTAATGCCTTAAATACAACCTATCTTTAGAATTCCACATAAAAACATACGTACACCTCACAACTGTGATATAAATTGTTGTTATGATCTTATATCTACCCATTAACTAACAAACTAACAAAGTATATGTTTAGAAAAGAAACTTTATTTATATTAAGAACAAAATTCAAATTAGTTGAGCTTATCTATTGTTTGTAAATCTCATTTGTAACGAAGGTATGAATACATTAATTGAAGTAGTTAAATACATTACATTGATAACTCATTGACTTAAAGAAGTACTTGACTGTACCTCTAGCTGGCTCATCGCTCTCTCTGCAGTTCTTCTCTGCTTGCTCTCTAGTCGACTGCGCAGCACCAGAGCTGCTGCCTGCACGCTCCACAGCTGCGGCTCTGATAGTACCACCTGCACACCATCAAAGTGCTTTCAGGCAGAGATCTCATTAGAGATTTTTTTAAAAACCACATGAAGCACTACATTGCATTTCAAGCCTTTCTGTATTTGCAGTTTCTGATGTTATGTTAGAGATACACCATAAAACACTGCTCTACCAGAATTATTTATGAAATGATGCAACTTGTATTGTTCACAAAACAATATGCGAGATAGAATTTGTTCCCAACTGTGGCAGCAGAATACCCTGCTCACAATTCACATCATGTTGGCGGGCAATTGTAGTTGAACAAATTTTAATCAAGAGGATTGATCTTGGGAATTGAGTGTTAACAGCACATATTACCATCACAGATCAGAGTCCTCACCTCCTTTATCTTAGAATGAATGTGTGCTCAACACTTTTAATAAGTCACCCCAAAGTTGCCTATACAGTACATCATATCATTTTAAAATATCCTTTGTTAAAACTCCCCCCAGAAGGAACATGTACTTGGGATATGTCACTCGTCCACTTGCAGGTGCAAAAGATAGCCAGCAAATCCAATTGTGAACGCTGATGTGGTTTGACTCTTCCCAGACAATGAATACTTATTGGCCTCATCCCAAATGTATCGGCAATACCCAATACCCAGTTCAGTCCCATGAGCCATACTTTTTCATCAAATGAAAAACCAATATATCCTTCCCTGCTGATAATCAGTATTTTCTCTATCCTCACTGTACATTCCAGAAATACTGGTCTCTCATATGGTCACAATAATATTTATTGAAGAATACAAGATTTTCCATAAATCAGAAATTATCTAAATAAAAATTCAGTGAAATACACTAGTAAGCAAATATTTCACTCTAGTGAGAAAGTTTTTATTAATTATACTGAAAACATGTTTAGTTCAAGATAAAAATTCACTTAATTCAGATGAAGATTTTTATATTATCACTAGCAGAACCCGGCAGACATTTCTCTGTTTCTAATTAGCATGTGTGTGTGTGTTGACAGAAGTGTCTGGAAGTTTGAATAAACACATACATTTTTGAAAAATAAATGTTTGTTATATCATGATCCAAGAAGAACTTGATCTGGGACCAAGTTTACAGGGAAGAAAGATAATTTTCCAAATCAACCACACAGTCTAGATCGTTCTGAACACTTTCCAGACCCATATCCTATCTTGTGAGAGAGAAGAAGGCTAAAAGAATTCAGATTTTCAAATTATGATATTGTCAGTGAGTAAACAATAACCTGTAACTGACATGTGCCGCACATAGGTCACTACTTTTCAGTTTGTTGCCATTCCAGACACAGTGGGAACCATTTGATAGCACCGGAAATGTGACTGAATAAAAGAAAATTGTAATATGTACATTTCCCATGCTATCATATGATACCCTGGCCTGACAATGATGTCAGGAACACCCAAACCATCAGTTACACAGTATTGTTTCATTACCAACAATCTTTTGTGGGCTTTTGACCTTCTGTTTGCTTTGTTTTCATGAGGCCACATACCTGAAGATAAGGAAGCAACTCCTCATGGGCCAATTCATCATGCGGCTGTGACCTCTGCACTAAGATGAATGTGTTTAACACCACAGCCTGCTGCACAGGTGACAGTGGCGGTAGGGTGGGCGCACCGTCACCAGTGAACTGCACTTTCTCCAGGCGCACATCATCGTCCAGGCGCAAGTCCTGCGCACGTGAAACAACATTGGCTGTGCAATTTATTCATTGATGATTTACCCCAAAGGCCTAATTGTTCTAACAAAAAAGGAAATATATGGTGGGGGGATGGTGGTGAATATTAACAAAAATTCATCTTTTGAGGAGTGGTGCTTTGCCACTGCCCTCTATTACATAATATCCAAGGAGTTGAAATTGACAATTGAGTGACCTTTCGATCTTTTCATGGCCATAACAGATACTAAGCCAATAGGGTACGCAAAATGTTCCCACATGCTTAATGTCCCATTATAATGATCCCATTAATCCACATGCTTAATGTCCATTTTTTATTATTTCCCTCCAATTTTTTAATGTGTACTTTCTTTGTTTTATTCTTTTTTGTTTTCCTATACACTAATTTACTTGCATTTTCCACAATTTCCCTGCTTTTCCAAATATTTCACACTTCTTACCTTAGGCAAAGAATCACTGATGAGGAGAGGTGTTTGTGGGGAACTATCATCCACTTCCACCTTTAGCGTCAGTTGCGCTAGATCCTTCTGTTGGAAGCGTGTTCTCTTGCCCAGGGCACCTGCAAGGTAGCAGTAATTTGTGAAAATGCACAAATTGTGGCAACTATTCAAAAGTCAGATCTTTTGAATCACCATATCAAATACTGAGCCTTTAGAGTCACAAATTAACAAACCATTTGGTCAAAAACTCATACTTAAACACCAAATCTGATTTCACAAAACTGTACACAAAATGAAGTAACCTAACATATTTTACAAGTAAACTGAAACAGTAACTGAAAGGGGCAAATACAAGAATAATGGTAAGGATGTACATGTGGCTAAATCTCTTTGGCCTTTTCTTCTATATTTCAGATATGAAGAAAACAGACTCTTGAAAAATGTCATCAAAAATAATATTGTGTCGTGGAAGAGAAGATATTTTTAAATTAAATATCAGAGGTTTTATCCATACTTAGTAAATGGGTGTGTAATTGCATCAATTTTAGAAGTTTTGTCCTGAAATTGAGTTTATGCGGATGATGAAAGAATCTGATTAAAACGGGAGCCCTGGGAGTATTTTGTATCAAATTAAAGAAATTCACCATATTAAATAAGACTATCACAAAAAACCAACCGAAATGAGTCCCTGTTTGATTAACATCTTGTCTATTTGTGCTTTTTAGGACACAAGCCTACTTATCCAGCTGAACAAGGAGAGATCATGAAGAGTGCACCTAGAGGAGGGGGGGGGGCTCATGGGAGCTTTAGCTCCCTCTCACAGAAGCCAAAACACATATTAAAAAATAAATCTTTACTAATTTTCTGAACTAAGAAAAGTCATTCAATAAATCAATTATTGATAACTTTACAAATATTAACTAAAAGAGAAGAAATAAAAGTATACTTCATATTCAGTATAAGTGAAAAATCTTTCATAAGACAATAAGTCGGCTGGATTTCTGTAGCCCCCTGCAGAGAAAAATCATGGGTACACTTCTGAAGACTATCTCCCGTTCCTGATTTTTATTTGTCCACATGTAATATACTACTTTCGTTTTGAGTAAGTACTGACCAAAAAGACATTTCGATCCTACAAATAAATCTGCATTAGTGTGCAGGATCGGAATATCATTACCAGAGAAAAACGATTATGATTGGAACCTTCCGACCTAAGGCGCAACGTTAGGCAACCGCCACCGCTCCACACACATAGGGCAAGCGGGTTGCCTACCCACTCGTGGCCCAGGGGCTATGGTGTCTTCGGAAGTGAACACTAGGTTCGTCAATTTTTCCTTGTATTTGAATTCGTATTGCATTACCACCTACGTCGGAGGTACATTGTGTTGGAATCGGTAGCCTAGAGCTGTTGTTTTCTCATGTCACCACATATCCATCATCCCTCTTAACTTTCCATTTTTAAAACGAAAGTCGATCAAACCATTTTTTTTAACTGATATTTTATAGTATTAATAGGAATAGCCGACACAATAATTTTTAAAATTAAATATTTTAACATATAATTAAGGAGTTTTTAAGTAATGCTAATTATAAAAGCCTCAGAATATTTGTTCAAATTCAGGTACAGCAAAACCTGCTTAACCCGGTCAGTACTGGATCAGACAAAAATTGGTTGAGAACTTCTGAAAGCGTAAATAAAATCTAATTGTGCTAATTGTGTTACGAAAGTGTTATCTTTAATTTTTTGTTTACCACAAACAACAAAATACGATTTAAATAAGGTATTGAGGATCTTTTTGGTCCCTCTCGGTTCATATCAAACCTTGTCACTCAATTCTTATTCGAGAAACATTCGACTTCACCAAATCAAACAAGCAACCTAGACTTGAAGATGCATCACATACTATAGAAACTTTAATGCAAGGCCATCGGATGATTACCGCATGTGGCACGCTTCACGAGTCCATAACAGATTCCCATAGAAATGAAGTACGAGTTAGAGAACCATGAGAAAGCTGTGAAATGGTTGAAGCAAATGATTTTTTTCATTAAGAAATATTTATTAAAATCGTATGTTGTTATGTGAAACAAACTAATCCCCCTGCGAGTTAAAGGACTGTAAATGTCACTGTTGGAAGTAATTTGACATGTTCCGCCTAAGAAAGATATTAAATCAACAGTTATCTTCACCACTTTTCTGATTTCCTATAGCTCAAAATTGCTTTGAATGACCGGTTAATAAAGATTAGTCTAGAAAATATTCTTGGACAGTGTTTGCTTAGTCAGATGGCTGCAGAAGAGGGAATGTTTACACATATCTCACGGAAAAATCAATCGACTCCACATAAAAATGCCATTAAATGAGGTCAAGTGCAAACGTAAAAATTGAGGAATTGTTAGAAATAAATATTTTTAAATATGCGAGAGTATTAGTTTTCATAATAATAAAGATTGGTTTCTGAATTTGATAAAAAGTAGAGAAAAAAAAGAAGAGGAGAGGATGCAGAGACAAGATGCGAGGAGAGGAGAGGAGAAGAAATGAGAAAAAAAGGAGAGGAGATAAGATAATAGATGACAAGAGAGAAGAAAGGAGAGGAAGGAGAGAGAACAGAGGATAGGAGGAAGAGACAAGACGGGAGGAGAGGAGAGGAGAGGAGAAGAGATGAGATGAGAAGAAAAAGGAGAGGAGATAAGATAATAGATGACAGGAGAGAAGAAAGGAGAAAGGAGAGAGAGGAGGGAGATACAAGACGGGAGGTGATGAGAAGAAAACGGAGAGGAGATAAGATAATAGCTGACAGGAGAGAAGAAAGGAGGAAGGAGGGAGAGGGAGAGAGGAGGAGATGAGAGAGGAGACAAGCGAAGAGCAGGCTCACCGACGAGCGCGAGGCCGGCGAGGCCCGCGGCGCGCGCGGCGGCGTC
>BOPP01000252.1:301098-356613 GCA_017312745.1 Gryllus bimaculatus
CCCCCCTCGCCATCCGACGCCTCCGCCTCGGCCGCGGGCGCCGGCGGCGGCCCGCACTGCGCCCGCTGCAGCCACGCGCACAGCGCCGCCGCGCCCACGCACAGCACGCGCACCGCCCTGCGCACACGCACGTTCACAGCCAACAAACAAAGCCAATAAGGCGGTTAGAGCGACAGAAGTGTTACGTTTGACATGCCTTTTCTTATTGAATTAATCGAAAGATGAGATGGTATTTTATGTTCTGGTGGAGTTTGAATCGATTTCACCTTCTAGTTTTCACGTAACGAGACCGTAAAGTTTGCTGTTTTAACATGGGCTCTTATGGGAACCTGACAGATCTGACCTAAAATGTTAAAATTGCGAGAACGTTAACGGTTGAACATGTTTATTACTAGCTGAAAACTGAAGCCATTGACTGTCGTGTTTCGTTTTCCTCCGTTCAAAACTTTGGCACATCACAACAGGCTGTCACAGCATGAAAGGCTCTCTGACAGGGAAACTCTTTTTAAATGCCAGAAGAAGATGAGAGAGACCGAACAGATTTTAGTTTAGGAATATATGGTTGATGATGATTTTAGTTTAGGAATATATTGGTTGCTCATGCACAGAATGCAGCATTGAGTCAGAGAATCATTCTCTAGTGCCGGTACCTATATTTATCCACATTGGCTGCTTTACATTACCCATGCATTATAACAGTAATAGTAGTAGTTAAATTAATTGATTGATTAGTGATTGCAGGCGCATCAACGGCTGAATAACTCTCTCACAACTAGTCACATCAAATCAAACCAACGCGTAAAATTTCTAATAGCACCAGTCTCTTTCTTGAAATATTCTTCCACGTTTACAGAATAACTTTCACTACAAATGTCAGAGGAACTAAACAGAAATGATCACTGAAATCTTACTCTTTATGATCTGAACCACTTTTGTCCAAAAACTGTTGGGCCCCCTTCTCCAAAAGCTCATCCAGAGGCTCATCTAATGATGCTGAAAGGACATCTGCAAAAATCTCCTCACAGTCAGGGGAATTAACGATTTCCATAAACTCGCCCTTCTGAAAATCTCGCACCACACGAGGCACTCCATCTGGAAAAATATTTGAATTAATGTTTAGTTCATTTACATTTACAACAATTTGTGTTGAAGTAAACTGTAAGATCACAAAAGCAAGTCATTATATTTCTGCTATTATATTTCCAAATTTAGTCAAAAACTGTCATATCTGAGACACAGATCCAACAATGTAATAGTCGAAGCAACATATTCAAATTTAAATACATCTTTTTAGGGTTACCTAAATTCAAGATAGATACCTAAATTCAATAATTACTTAAAGAATTTAATAAACTACTGGTGCAAAAACAGCACATACTTTCTAGTCTTTAGTATTATTTATGTAATACTATAAGGAAGTCAAATGAACAGTGACAATGTGAACATTCTTGCATTTTCTTATTTTGTGTGAATGTAGCATCTTTACAAGGAAGTTCCCAAATTGGGTGCTCAGGAATTCTACCACTTTGTAACCCACCCAGCAACCAGTCACCCTTGCCCTCTATGGGATTGTAATGAACAACATTTGGTTCAAAACTAAATATTTTCAAATATCAACACAAATTTGACAATTATAACTGCTTTTCATAGAGATAAATTATGCCCTAACAATAAGACGTACTTAACAAAAATTAGGTCCCAAGTCATTGTTACATTCCAATCTCATATTCCTTGAATGCAATCAATTTTCATTTAATATATTTCAAATAATTTCTAAAAGATTAATACATAAATGAAAAAAAGGTTGAATGGATTAAAAGAATAAATAAATATGAGACAATATACAAATTTTAATTTACAAAGCATCCAACTGCTTGAAATTATGTTCATGAAGCCCAATAAAATCAGAGCGGGCTATTGTTTGTCACCAAATAATACGAAAAACACTTATTTTCAAAACATTCAACATTACCTTATTTGAAGATGTGTTTTCAATAATCACATATCATAAAAAATAGACTAAAGTCTAGTATACGGTACAACTTACGGACGACGTTTAAATTGGCACATCGCGCCGCTCCGGTGGCAACTGCGCAGTTTGAATTCTGGAGGCTTTTTGAAAAGTACTTTCTTACAAAAGTGAATTGGTAATTATGGGGTGGATAGATTCAAGAATGTTTACAGTGAACGCGAGGGCCGAAGGCCCGAGCCTCGCCACGACTTTGATCCGAGCGAGCGAAGCGAGAAAACTTCCCTTCGAAAGTAAATTGGCATGACAATGCGGCGGGGACAAAGCGTATGAAGGGCAAGACACGAAAATAGCCGATCCATAATTTCTATCATAGCGCGTAGCGTAGGTTAAGGGAGGGCTTAAGAAGACGCCTCCCCCCACCCGTCACGCTTCTCTGAGGGTGTACAGTGTACCCTACTTCAACCAAAATATATTGTGTCATCACGTACGAAGATGCTGACATTTTTTTTTTTAATTTTTGCAATTTTCAAAAAATCAGGTATTTTTACCAACAATAGACCTGCATGAGACCATTCCCTTAAACATCCTTCAGACTATCAGAAAAAACGATGGAGACGTTTCTTAGAAAAAAAAATGTTTGAACAAAATTAAAAATTGCCAAAAGTTCACGCAAAATTTCATCAATTTGTGTTCAAATTTTCTAAAATTTGTACATGACCTTATTTCAAAATTATCTTTTTGGAACACATTTTAATAAGCGAAAAAATCTCTATTCTTAATATAAGCGTTGTAGGAAGACGTCGGAAAAATTTTGAATTTTTGCAATTTTAGAAAAATTAGGGTTTTCAAAGAACATGTAACGCATCATTCTCTTGAACATTCTTTACACTATCCAACAAAATCAAATAAAAAATGCCCGAGGTTCTTCATGTAAATACCTCTCATAATTAAAATGTCAGTTTCAAAATGAAGGGGCCGCGGCATCAGCCAGATCGATTTTGACGACAATCGATTAAACGGTTTAGCCGCTACCGTTGTTCACATTCAGACCGGCGGGGGATAGACGGACAGACAGACATTTTGCCGTCAATCGATTTTTCGGTATTACTCGCGCAACTTTTCTTGAACGAAGACCTTCCTTCCCCCTCTCTGCAACAATAAACAGACGAAGGCAAAAGCTCGCAGCCAGCGGATGACAACATTCCAAACACATTTTCACTGGCACGAAATAGAAACTTTCTTTTGAAGAGAACTTCAATCAGTTATTTTCTCCAAAAATCTAAAGAAATGTCCGAAGCAGGTACGGATCTATCACAGGAGATACGTCGAACTCCTGATAAAGTTAGAACACAAATTGTAGAGAACGTTACGAAGGCGTGACTGATTCTCCAGAGATTGGCATTACTTCATAAATTCTAGTGGCCGATTTCGTAACTAATACCCTCACTCTGCCCGTATTCTTCAATCCATCGTTCAAGAAAAGTTGCGCGAGTAATATTCAGGACACCACAAAACATGAATTCTGGCTACACCATGTGTTAGAGGATTTTTTTAATTTAGCATTGGATTTGTCCACTTCGTTCATGTCAGGGCTCTATAATAAAAGAGTTTTTCTGCCGAAAATTCGCCGATTTTTCGCGCAGCATTACATTTACTCTTTACTGCGGTAGCATTAGCGAGAAAGTAAAATTTAAAGAAAATAATTGGAGCCATTTTGTGGGGAATTGGCAAAATGTTGAAAATTCATGTATGTATGATGAACACCCCAAAAATCAACATATCCATTTCAAATTCATGAGACCATGAATCAGAATTGATCTCCAAATATCAATTTTGGAGAATATCTTGCACACCACAACCATTTAGCTGCTAGTATTGTTGTTGGCAAAATGTCCGCTGTTTTGCCATTAACCTTTTTTTTATATAATGTCTAAAGACATGATAGATATGATGACATCTTTAATCAGCTTAAAGTAGGATACACAGTACACCCTCAGAAACGTGATGTGGAGGGGCGGGCGTACCCTACTTTAACCAAAAATAATATGTTTCATTGTCGACATCACATTCACAATTTGGCAATGGTAACAGTTTCCAACGGAATAGTGTGTTGTTGCATCGTCCAGAATTTGTTTCAATCCTGCTGAGACATGTCAAAAATGTACAGGGAAGATCAAAACCTTCCAGAGGGTAGTCAAATTAAGAGAGACTGGAGCATTCGTCATTCAGTTCCTAATCCGGGCATTCTTGAGGTTATGTTCTGTGGCATTAGTTTTTACACTGATTGACGGTATAAATTTGAGATGAAACAAACGATTAAACCTTTGATAACCTAAAGCCATGTGATTTTGGTGATTTGGCTTATTTGATGGAGTCTTCTTAACAGGTAAACATTCTCTTGAAACCTAGGGATTCTGTAGAGCTTAAAACGGATAATAAGATCAGAAGTGTAGAGTCTGATTACTCCAGAAATCACTTTCATCAAGAACAATATTTTTTTTTTCCTATGACAGTCATTCTGACACACTGCAGAGCAATAGTCATCAAAGCAAATATCATTAAAAAGTATTTATTAAAATGTAATGAGATGAAATAAATTTCATTTAAAAAATACTTGCAATGTAAAATTTATCTGATGCAAAATTTAATGTATTTTCACAAAGTGCAAATTAAACATTTCAGAATAGTTCACAATGTATAAACAAAGAAATGAACTGAATAATTATGCATTACAAATGTAAATATTAATGTCATGGATTCTTATTTTTGAAATTACTATTAACGATTACGTAGCAATAAAAAAATCATTATCTGCACTGCTATACAAGTAAATTGACATCATCGACAGGAATTGAATATTTAAAAATTGTAATGTTTTCTGACACTTAGAAATTAACTGAAGAATAGGGTTAATATACATTTTTACCTTCAAGGTCCAGGTCAATATCTTCAAAAAACAAAATACTTTCTTCAATTCGCTTCACGGTTTCCATTATTCACTACAAATGGACTCAGCAAAACGCAATACACGACTCAATCATTCTTATATTCATAAATGATATGAGGCAAAACAGCAATACACAAGTTTATCGTCACACGTGCTATCACCACCATCACGCTTCATTCCTCAAAAACTTATCATAACCTAAAGGATTGGCGACCCTGCATTTTGTTGGTAATAATGAATGTAGAAATTCTTTATCCAACTCAGAGGCTGCTCCGACTTTCATTTGTCAACCAAGGAGATCTTGCGGGATCTTGTCATCACCGAATTTTCCAAAGAGTATTATAGTCGTTTTTATGTCCCGTATCCTGATCCTGACCTTCTGACGATCAGCGAAGTTTGTCAACGACAGGTACACGACGAAGAGAGCTTTACTAAATTTGTGCATTGTGGAAGGATTTGAGATTCAGAGCTGGTGTGTTTGTTTCAGGCAAGTTGTCAGGCGGTTCTTCAGAGTGAAAATCAAAATTATGGCTGCCTCGTCGCAAGCAAGTCGTGGACTGGGTGCACTAATCAAACGTGGATGGAACGAAATCCCTGAAATCATGGGGTCCTCCTGTATAGCACTCTTAGGACTGGCAATAGGCGGATATACTGTCTACAAATATCAAGGATGGGATGGACAATATAAGCAGTATAGAATGTCCTACACTGTCTATCGCCCGGATGACCCACGGGTTGCGAAGATTCGGAAGGATTGATTGGACCCAGTAGGTCTACCGTAAAGTGCGTTGTAGTTACAAGTGGTTGGTAAATTATTATCCGTTCCCAATGTTTTTACTATGTAATTCGCAGTTAGTGAACTGTAGGAAGGGATATGATCTTGTCCAAGGGCAATGTAATTTTATAGCGAAGTTGCCATTCATATTTTGAAGTAATAGTAAATTTGTGCAAAAGACTCTCAATCAGTGGTATGAAAAAATCAGAAAGATTGCTGTTCACAAAACTGACATTGATTAAGGAAAATTTTGGTTTCAATTGTGCAAATTAAAACATTTTGTAAATAAATTGTCTATGTGTGAAGTGAATTTTATTTCTTGATTTGGTTAAAAGTTAGTATATGGCACACCCTTGGCGAAGCGTGGCAGTGGGGCTTAAGCCCTACTGTACATGCGCTAATAGAAATGAATAAAACTTATGGATAGGCAATTTTTATGGTTCGTTCTTCATATGCTTTGTCCTCGCCGCATTGTAATGCCAATTTACATTCAATAGCAAGTTTTCTTGCTTCGCTTGCCCGGATCCAAGTCACAGCGAGGCTCGGGCCTTTGGCCCTCGTGTTCACTATAAGCATCCTTGAGTCTATCCAACACATTATTACCGATTCACTTTTGTAAGACATCACTTTTCAAGAAAGCCTCCAGAATCCTGCCTAGTTAATGTTGGAACGGCGCGAAGTGCCGGTTTAAACGACTACCTTAGGTTGTACCATATACTATACTATATTTCAGCCCTTGATTTGACCATTGTGTTTACATAGTCTCTGTGAACTTAAAAAAATGTAACAGTTACTAAAATAGTGGTTATTGATCAAGAAGTTTGAATCGGTGAATGCAAATTAAAATAAGCTGTATCAGAGGAAAATATTTTTGAAGTATTGGGGACAACAGAAATTCTGAATAATATTTGTTGTTTAGGGCCGCAAAATTGGTTGCTGTGTGAAAAATAAATGCTACTGTAAAGAGTTAGTGTGTTCCTACAGAAACAAGATTTTATAAGGAGATAAAATGAAAACTGAAATTAAAACTTACAAAAAGAAATTGCAACAATTTGTCCCACATATTGCACTTGCATTAGCCAGTTAAAACACGATTTTGAGGAAATCTGAAAATTATGTATAAGTTCAATGGAAAGTTGCCCTTTAATATTAGATGATTTCTTTAAAATTTTCGTAGAAATGAATATAAAACACGTCTTCGAAAACTTCCTCAGAAAAAAAACTTGAATTGTACACTGTCAGTTGCTTTTGAAGTAATATATAAATAATAATATAATCACAATATAAATAATAAAAACCTTGATTTTTCATTTGTTAATAAGTTCTTCCCCACTCCTAAAATCAATATATTTCATTTATTCAAAACTATTTCAGTAAAATTTGCTCAATACAGAAATCTGTCGGGTGTGAATCTGCCAATCACAAATTCAACTGTACAGGTAAAAACATGTCGTTCATGAACAAAGTAGCTTAAAGAAAAGTTTTTGCTTTGTACACTGAGATGGAGCCATGGCAAATTTTTTTATACTGTGGATGGGGGCCTCTAGTTCAGCCTAGATGGTGAACTAAATGAATTTACCCACTCATTTAGTTTGCAAGAAGGCGGGAAAAAAGAGAGAGGCATATTTAGGAATTATTCATGATTACAATGTGATGTAATGATTACTACAAAGTAACAATTATAATTTTATATCGAGTAAGTTATGAGTTAAAAGTATATTTTGTTAAAAGTAACAGTTACATGTTAAAACTACTAACAAAGTAATCATTACAAGTAATTGAATAACTTTTACTCAATTTCTCCCCAACACTGGGTGTATGTTTTCCACTAGAGTGCAGTTAAATGCGTATAAGGGCTGTAGGAAATATTTTAAAGATTTTGATTGAGTTACACTCATAATTTATGAAGCATGAGCAAGCATGTTGTTGCAAGTATTTCTGCTTTGCGAACATCCACTCATTCTCGCCAAATAAAAATGTTATTTCCAAGAAGAAGGAAGTAATTTTGTCACCAAAGGGAAAGGATGCCATAAAAAGCAGTTTTATGTTGCTTTGTTTTTCAGAAAGACATATTTGCAAATCTTTGTGAAGAGTACCATGCAAACATGTTGACAATGTAATAAAATATGAAATTAGCAATTTTACAAAAATACATGAAATAATATAGTAATTAAATATATAATAATTTAATCCAGAAAATATTGAAGTTACCTTATTCCTGTAAAAAAAAATGTGAATTTGTGGGTAAAACTGGCACAGTCCTCAAATTGGGAACATCCTTTGGTGGAGGGAGTTGCAAAATCCCCTCGTGCATCTCGGATCCATTGGCCATTACAAGGAGAAAATTATGGCTGCCTCGTCGCAAGCAAGTTGTGTACTGGGTGCACTAATCAAAGTCAATATCGATGTAATTTCAACGTGGGAATGTGTGTTCACGTTTGGCTTTATATTAGGCAACATTCTCTACCTTTGTCTTATAGTTTTATTTTGTAATCTTGGTTGGAACTAATTAAAAAGAAACATCAGATATTTTGATAATTCTTTTATTCCACTTTGACTTCACATTTCAGGATAAAATTATTTTCATTACTTTAATAATAGTGTGTGAATTGGAAATTTTCCTCAGGAGGGATGTAAAAAAAAACAACTAATGAACAAAGAGGAAATATGAAACAAAAACATTTTTCCTCACTTTGATGTTGTCTCTAACTGGAGGTAGTGAGACCTTTATTACCTTGAATGTCAACTCAAATGCAACAGTGCCACAAAAAGAAGGGCAAAAATGGGAGGGAATCACCAACCTCCTCCCCTCCTTTTCCTTGATGTAAACATTTCAAAGCTTAAGACATAAATGAAGCACCTAGAAATGGATGTAACATTGTGTCCAATGGTTATTACTTTGGCAGTAGAGGACATCCACCTCTTGAGGAAAAGGGGGAGGGATTCTTCCAGTCAGTTCACGCCGTGAGTAACTTAATGAAGAGGTGAGCGTGGTCTGGGCTGTCCGGGTGACGCCGCGTCGAACGCTGTGTTGCCGGGCCAGGCGTGGCCATACCAGCCCTGAGGAAGACCACGACAAGATGGTCAAAACGTCGGCAACACAGCCTTCGACGCGGCGTCACCCGGACAGTCCAGATCACGCACATGACTGACCGCGGAAGACTACGACTTCACTTAATGAAGAGGTGAGTTGTCTATTCTACAATATTCTATCACTAATATAAGCTTATTACATTTTTTGTGTTGAATAGTTATTTGGCTTCTTAAATGCTTTAATATGTAAGTCGGTGTGAAATGTGCGTGTGTATATATGAGATGAGATAAAACATGACAGTTGTTACAGCACATGTATCAGGGGCGGATCCAGCTAATCATCTTTTGGGAGAGAGGGGATCATAGATTTTTGTTAAATGATAAACATGTTTCTTTTTATATTAGTCATATATATATATATATATATATATATATATATATATATATATATATATATATATAACTTTATCAATAATTTCTAGCCTTTTGGGGAAGAATGGGGAGCATGAAAATTGTTTTAAAATCAAAGAGCGTTCTAGCTGGCGTCTAGTTGCAGCCAACTCGGAATGAATAAATGAAGGGGGCAGATCGTGTATCAGCTGAGCAATTCTGACACTGATTTATGTCGCCAAGTATCAAAATATTACATCATTAAAATAATCCAGACAGTATATATTAAACTGAAAATAACGAAAATGCCAGGTCTGAAACCGGGCATTTTCTTTAGATTACCCACTAAAGCTCTATCAAATTCATGGCACAACTGACCACCACAAAGGATAATGGTACAATGTACAGTGTTCTTTCTTATAAGTTTTCTTCATATTTTAATAAAAAATCTTCTACAGAAGCGATCAAAACTATATTTCCGGAATGATGCCTTTTATGTGGTGACCCCACCGTATAAAAGTGACCCGCACTGACCATGGACCCATGAAATAAGATCTGTAGTTCAATGCCTATTCGTACATGGTGGTAGTTGGTCACGCAGCTATTTTTTAACGGTAATCCATCAAGGGTTAATATTAAAGTTGGGAAACGTTTCGTGACCAATGACGCGCGTAATACGATAGGTCTTTATGTAAGCAAACGCGTTACCGTAAGTACACTTGAACCAATATTTGAAATATTAATTTTTTTATGAATGAACAATAATTAGTAAACAGCGTAATATACAATATAAGTTTACCTTTTTTCAAATTACTAATTGTTTTTTAATTTTCACATATTGAGTGGCTACTTCTATCTTGAATGCTGTATTTCTATCCCTTGCTATTCCCCTCCCTTTTTAATCTTGTTTTAATTTTTAAATACTCATTCTAATTGTGTAATAAGACTTTCTAATCTCGATGGTAAACGAAATCTAATGTCCGAAAAGTTATTAATAATTATATTGAATTGCTCATTAATATTTCTGAAGAAAAAAATATCATTTTGAATACGCACTATTTTCAATTAGCTAACCGGCGAGGTGTATTGTTCCACGATAAGAAGTTCGCGTTGTTTGTTCACGTCTTTCACCTTGATTGCGAAAATTTAATTTTCGTGCGCACGTACTGTAAGGATCTTGCCATGGCTGAATATGTTAATCTATGACCTTACATTCTTCAGTCTTCCGTTTATTTTTATTCTTCGCTTTGACCTTGGAAACGCAGTCTAATAATTGTTATTAGATTGTGGTGATAGCTTGGAAAATGTTTCTTCGAAAAAGAATCATCTTGCAAGCTTTGATCATGTAAGAACGCTCTTTTTTGCTTTGTTGTTATAGGTCGTGACCAACGAGATATTATCCGGTGGGCCTTGTTACACGTAGATGGCTGTGAAAATGAATGAAGTTAAAAACTGGCTAGGGTAACGATCGGGTATGCTCTGCTTATTCTATATTCCAATTTAAATATATGGTGAGTTGACTTTCAATCAGCTGTGACACAGTTATCCAATCAAAAGCTTTAATTCAACGCTTATCAAACACTTTAATTGTAACGAAGCACTCGATTGGGTGTTCTAGTTGGTTGGTGTTAATTCACTGTACATTTAAATCAGAGTATAGGAGATAGACGCTAATGTTTATTTTCTCCCTCGTTTGTTGCGGTTTGTTGATTTTGTTGACGTACGAATCTGAGCTCTAGTGGTGACAGAGTATGTGAAATTGTGTTGAAGTGTTGTGAACTGTCAAAAGCCAACGAGGTACATCAATATTTCGAGTTAACGTGGCCAGATTCTTCCGTATTACGTGAAATATTTATAACCGTATGCAACTTAACCTGAAAAGCATGCGAAGTGGTTTTTGTAACCATGCGTATTTTCTTTGTTTTTTGTTGTTAGTGTTATCGGAAGCTTTTTATCAGCGGTGGCAAACTTTGAAACCGAGAAAGTGATATAGCACTGACATATGTTTTTGTGTTTGTAATCAAGTATTTGAATTTTGTTTATTTATTATCTACTGTTTTAATTTTTTTAAAATATTTATTTCTACATAGAATATTCTTGTTCCAAACATTTTTAATTTTTAATTTTACATATGGGCATAAAGTAGTTTTTTAGTTGTGAGTGCCAAATGCTTTATGGAAAAGATACAAAATTTTCTTTGCAATGTCTTTGTGGTTCAATCTAAAAACTACCTACTTAAAATAGAGCATCACAACTAGAGACAAAACAATTTTGTAGTGCATGTTGTTTGTTGTGATGTAATAATTACATAGTGTTGTAGGGTTGTAATGTTATTAATTAATTTCTTCTATTAAATATAAACTATTTTGACTTTTTTTTTCTTTTCTTTTTTTTTTTTAATTAAAAGTTTTTTTTGAAGCATGTACATTATTCATTGTATGCCCTGATTGCATTGGGTAAATTTTAAACCAAGAATTATTGTAGGTATTTTACTTGTAGGGAAATGTTATTAGTGTCAAAATGTTCTGCACATTTATATTCCAAATTGAGCATTGAGTTTTCATCCTTAATGATGAGCATCTCTCTAATTTTCCTACTGAATAGGAAGCGGTGTTAATTGCTGACTATTTAATTCATCTTTGGAAGAAAGGAGAAAAGGAAATTGTATTATTGTTTCAAAATGTTTAATTAATTAATTAAACATTTTGAAACAATAATACAATTTCAACTGAATTGTGTTTTAATGAAACATATCTAATTTTAAGCCTGGATTCTGAAAGCAAAAATGTGAAAAGGCAATTTTGCAAAATACTCAACAATTACTGTTATTGTTAAAATCTGTTGTGACTAAAATAATGTATCCTGCTAACTAAGAGTTTCTGCGGGTGGAATATTTTTAGTAATGTGGCAATATTAATTTCACATTATCTGAAAAATCTCTGAGCTGTTTGTGTCACGAAACGATAAAATGTTTTTTATCACTTATTCCTCACATTCTGCAATAATAAATTAAAATATAAAAGTTATCAATGATACATCTGTAACAAAGTTAAACTTAATATCAATCTATCTTGTAATTTTTTTATATAAATTACCAGTTTAGCCTTTTTAGAATTATTTTAAAAAAGCATTTTAATTTAGTTAAAAATTATATTTAAAACTACTACTTGTTTCCTTATACAGAACCACATTCAAACTGACGGCAACAAGAAGAGTTACTGCAGGCAGTGTCCGGCGAGACGCAATGCCAGGAATCAAAGAAGAACGAGAAGATAGCGATGGCGATGAAATGGAGCACGAGTCTGGTGAGAGTGACAAATCAACCTCCAGCTGTGATAGCAGCGATGCTCCTTCCGACTCCGATGACAGTTCAGGTAAGACAGTGTTGAAGATGAATAGGAAAATATTGTTTTAAGTTTTTCTGTCAGTTTCATTGTTCTTGTAGATTTGTTTCTTGTTTTCCCTTCTCTGCTATCTCAACTCAATAACATCAATTCTCAAAGAAGTACCAGTATTTTTATGTTAATAAGTTCCTTATTGTTTAAATTTTTATTAGAAAGACAATGCACTTTCATATCTTTAATTAATAAACATTTCAATAGTACTGTGTGTGGAACAGTGGTAATATGCATAAAAACATGTTTTTTCAAGAAAGGGTGTTTCTAAAATAAGAGAATTTTCCATTGTGCTACTTCACTACTCTGTTGTTACCATCAAGTTTTAAAAGCTTGATTACAAAGTTATATTTTGAAACGTCATATAAATCTCCCTTTTTGTTATAATTCCTTGCGTCTGCTGTTCTCATGATGTTCTTGTTTGGCAGAAATGGACGAAGAGGAATGCGAGAGGCGTCGCACAGAATGTATGGAGAATCTTGTTGATCTGGAAAGACAATTTACTTTACTGAGAGAGCAGTAAGTAATTTTGTTCAAACTTTCTCATTTATTGCTGTATTTTTTACTTCAATTCCTAATTCTGTTTGGTAATAGGTCAACAAATACAATTTATTTAAAGGTAATGTTCACCATCCGAATTCCCCATTAAATGATTGTTGATTTAGCATAGATTCCTTGGAGAATTTCCTGTTGTTGAGTAGCTCTTTTGATCCCTCTGTACTTTCTTCAAGGATAAGCTTTTGATTTTTGCTACTTGCTAATTGAGTTCTACTTACCTTGAGTTGAAAGAATATTAGTTTCATCATGTATTAATATTGTAAGTAGGTCATTATAAATATTTTTTAAAATACAAAGTGCAATCAAGTATTGCAAACAATGTAACTTAATTTTGACTCATTCTGATTAATTTGTCAGGCTGTACCGTGAACGCATCACGCAAGTGGACACGAAGTTGGGGGAAGTGCGTTCGGGCCGTGCGCAAGAATATCTTCAGCCTCTGGAGGAGCTACAGGAAAATATGCGTGTACGTACAGAGGTGGCCGGAGTTCTCCGCGAGCTTCGGCTGCAGAACATTCGCAACAAGTTTGAAGCTGAAGAGCTGGCAGCAATACAGAACTATGAGGCAAGACCATTTTCCAGACTTTACAAACAAAGTTCTCTTCTGTGCTCGATTCCATTTGTGATCTTTTTAATATATTAGAATTTCAGATTTTGCTACTTCAATCAAATGCACAACTCACTGAATCATAATTAAAGATGTTGTCATTGCCAACAATGTTTTTTAATTCAAAAGCAGCTTTCGATGGCTTAGCCATCATCATCAGTTGTCTGATTAAAAAACATTGTTGGCAATGACAACATCTTTAATTATTTTAAAAATGCCAAAGATATCCTACCACATCACCTATATCACTGAATCATTGCAACAGTTTGGTGTAGTAACAGAACTGTTCATTTCCAGAGTGAGAAATCCCTCTTATGGGACAGTATCCATGGTGAGCTTGAGGACCGCATCCGCAGACTAGAAGAGGATCGCTCCAACGTAGACCTCAGCGCAGATCTGTGGGGCGTTGACTCTAGCCGTCTGGCACGGCGCGGTGGTGGCGGGAGCTCCAGTCTGCGTGGCAACAGTGACCTTCACATGAGCTCGCGCAAGAAACCTGTGACTGTGTCCGGCCCCTACATTGTGTACATGCTCAGCGACGCAGACATCCTTGAGGACTGGACAGCTATCAAGAAGGCCATGTCTGCGTCGAAGAGAAAGTCAGAGTGTGAGTTGGCTTTGCGGGGTGCTGACGTGTTGTGTGGCATGAGTCGTACTGTCTTGGTTTAGGTCTCACTGATGTTGCACCTTTACAAGTAAAAGGTTATTTTGATGGTTGTAATTATTTGTAGCTTTGGTACAAAGTACTTTAGTTAAAAAGCACAGTTCTTGGTCTTGAATAGAATTTGTTTCCAATAATTGGCTCTGAGAGGGAAAGTGATGATTTGACAAAAGTAATTTGAAACATTTTTCAAATGTTATTGAAAAATAACCATCGCTATCAAAGCAGACACAAATGGGATGAAGTAGTGCAAGAGTCATTTTGAGAAATATGATTTGGATCAAACATATTACACTTAATTATATTTCTTCTTTAGTGGTTATTTATACAGTAATTAGTAGCATTACATCGAAAATTCTCTGCACTCCTACAGTTTACGAGCAAATGCATTCCTACTTTCTCAAACATTTACAATTTCTGCTATGAAAGTCCCTATCAAAACGTAGCTAAGCTTAGCTCAGTCTCTTCTGCTCTTTCTTCATTGCTTTTCATATTCGTAAGGCCAATTTTTATAGCATTCTTCCCATTTCTTTTTCCTAACTTTATTCAAATTAGTGTGGTTTTAGTTTTGTTTGATTCAAGCACTGCTTGTAGTGTGTAGTAACAAATTTTAAAAAGGGAGGGGGAAGTTGTATTCTCTTCTGTGAAGAAAGCTTCTTTTTACCAACAATTGTTTGGCAATCATTTATAAATGTACCATACATAGCCACATTGTTGAGTATATGACCTTGCTTTAGGATGTAAATTTGTTCCAAAAGACACCATCCTATTAGGATGCTTCGTATCTGTGGGTAAAAAGATATACAAAAAAGATTGTTTGAATTCAGTCATTGCTTTTATGGTACATGAAGGGAAGGCTTTAATATTCATAAATAAGCCAACTCAGCATGAGATGGCAGTGCTAACAGAATGATAGGTTGACTGACAAACTGTCCTGGACAGTAGAAGATGGGAAAATTCAGAGATTTCTCTGTTATTTGAACCTTGAAAGTCCTGCCAATTGTCTCACCAAGTGATTGAAAGTCCATGGGAAATAAATCATGTGCAAAGGATATGTGTGTGTGTGTGTGTGTGCTGAATTGAAAAATATAAAAGAAAACACAAACAAGAATTTGTTACAAATAAAAATAAGTATATTTATAAGAAAGTTGTTTGCATTTATTCTAACAATATACTACAATTACTCGGCATTAGTTATGAAGTAGGCAGGTGAGAAACCTACTCAACTTCAATATTAGGTATTCAAAGTTTCTAGCTGTAGCTGCTGTTAAAGTTCAAAGAGTTAGCAGTTAAGCCTCATTTTCTCTGAACTGTGAGGTGAGGACATAGTCATGTGATTTTGATATAAATTTGACCATACCACTCACAATGATCATAAACATTATTGTGAAGGTAGACACCTAACGACGTACAGTGAAATTTCAGTTAGCATCAACTCATTTTATTAATATGTTATTTTGGAAAGTATGGCTTTCTGTAAATGCAATAAAATAGCAATTAATGGGGGGGGGGGGGGGGGGGGGGGATCCTCAATATACAACCAGGGCCAGTGAGGTGGCTATTGATAAATTAACAATTGAAACTAAATCCGACTGCTTACCACCACAATCTGAGTGAATCCTAAGAATGCTCTTGGGAAAGTTTTATTTACCATCTTCATTTCAAAGTGTGGAACTGCGTTGTGTCCTTAGGAGGAACAAATTAATAATTTTCCGGTTAATTGAATTCTGCAGGGAGGACAGTCCATGCTTCCTGTGCATTGTAATAAAGCGAACTTTAGCTGGGATTTCTCATGTGCACTTAAAAATGAGTCTGCAATATTGAGATTTCACTGTAATCCCTTCTACTAAAGGAAAGATTATGGTTTTAAACCAATTATAAAAATCCATTAACAGAAAACCTCTGGTGCCACTGCTAAATGAGAGAAAAAAAAACCCTTCCCCCAGTCCTGCCTCAAACTTGCGGGGAGGGGGGGGATAGTTTGCTGATTAAGATTTAGGAAAAAGAGGAGGCTATTAGCATCATGCATAACTTCAAAACAACGAGACCATGAATCAGGTTTTCATATTCCAAAAGGAACAAAAGGTCATGTTTCTAATCTTACAAATGGAGACTTTTTGGATGTTTTATTACATTTCTGGAGGGAATATATAGTAAGGGTCGACAAAAATTTTCAAAGTGGGGTTCAAGTTTGAATCTATTTTCACATGTGAAACGATGATGTGCAAAATACTTGTTCCAACTACGGCTCTTAGACATCTTTTGGGCATTGAGCATATATATAGATATGGGGTAATCTTCCATTACATTTTTTTTTGTCTTGTAACACTATCGTGGAATCCATAGCGTCTTTGTTGCTTAACATCCGTGACTTCACATAGTGTAGTTAAGCAATTTGGCTAACGATGCCCATGTTTGTGTGGGTTTGCTCTATCAAGTTAAAATAAGCAATAGTGATTCAAAGCCTGATTTCATGAGAGAAGATTGATTTATGTATATCTATCTGTATGTGTAAAGAAAACACTGGAAATTCTATGAATATTTCTACATCATTTTGTCATATTCTCAAATTGAGTTAATTTAATTTGGAAGTTTGCAGTTTGTCCAAGACTTACATTTATAGTAGCAGAGTTTCTGTTAAATAACATGACAGAAATCTTTTGCTTTGATGTTACGTTGTATTTCTTAGTAAATGGGGCCTTCTATAGACTGTAAGCACATCTTGTTTTGGAAGAAATTTGTTAAAATAGAAGTTTGTTCTAACTAAGATGTCACTGTAAGACTGTTCATGAATAGGTAAAGTGAACTACCCAATTAAAATTGTGAACTGCAATAATTTCTTACAAAAGTGTGTACGTTAGTTCATCCTCTGTGATGCAAATTTTCTCGAATTCATCACAGATCGTTTTCTATTGTTCAGGCCAGACATTCACATTGAATCTTAATTTGTGCAAAGAAATATTTTTATTTATTTTTAAAACTGAATATTTATACATACTTTTTCTTTTATCCTCTTTTACTACTTGGAAGACAATTAAGATTTCCAACCAAATGTTGTGCAGGTCAAATGTCAAAGTGATTAATATGAGAACTTGGAGTACTCTCTTTTGAATTTGAATACTGATTGCAGCTGACAGTAAAATGTCTCAGAGTATTGTATCATACACAGATCAAAAGCGGTCTAAAAAAAATGCAAAATGCTATAAGTAATATTAAACTTTTTTCCTCAAGGAAAATGTTAAGACAGAAAAAAAACAACTCATTTTTATTGCAATGATAATTGTTCTGCACAAATAGGGATCTGTTTGGTGCTATTTTAATTACACACACATGAACTTTCACAAGCAATAATACATTTGAAAGATGATTTTGTAATTAACTTTGATTCTGGTTGATAACTTTTTATACTGCTTTCATTATGCCATTTGTTTCACCATCTTTGCACTAGGACATTAATAACTTTCAAAGCTTGTGCTACTCCTGTGATTGACAAGCAATGAAACATTTCTTTAACTATCAGTCATATGCACTTCCCTACTGCATAGTGGGATTCAAAAACTTTTTTTTTTTCTTTTTTTTCTTCTCTGTATTAAAGATTACTCACAAAAGAAAATTACAATTCTTAGATGAGAACCATATTATAGTGAGCAAAAGGAAATCGCACATCCTATAGAAAATTTCTGTTATATTATAACAACACCACAGAAAATAAATTTCATTTCTTTTTAGTTTACTGTACACGCTAACCATATTTAAAATGCTTACAGTAAGTTTCATGAGTTGAAAAAGTCACAAAAATTAGGTATTTAATTTTGAACATCAATTGAGGACCATTTTTGCTAAACACAATTTATCACTTTTCAAAATTTATTATTTTTTTGAAATACTCTGATCAGTGCCCTCTACATGACTTCACAGCCAGCTTTTGTAACTCTTTCTTTCTGTTGGAGTTGTAGTCTCAAGAAAAAAGGAAGTTCTTGCAGAACTCATTTTATGCAAAAGTTTAATGATTGTAGCTGCTTCCTATGGGCTCAAGGGGGTGCCCTCTCCAGAAAAAACAATCTTGGGGAAAGTTGCAGAAAGTATTAAACTCACAATAAATTGACTTGTTTAATTTGTGCTTACCAGCAGCGCATTTTGAGGACTAATTCAATTTTATGGGTCACTTTGTGGGCTAAGACGCATCCGTCCTGAGCTGGTGCGTGCAAGGCAATGGAAGCTCAAGGAAGAGGGGGGGGGGTGCTGGGAGGTAGCCGAGAGCATCGTGCTGCTAGTAGAGTTTTGTTCAGCAGAGTTTGAGCTGTTAACGATGTTAAGAATTCTGACCCTTTCATCTGATTTCATAAATTTCCTGTTTAGTTTGCTGGAAATATGTTTTCAAAAATCTCGCATGAGCAGAATTTATGACTTCTTTCAACCAATAAGTTGTCTTAGACAAGGATTACAATCCCAACGCATGCAAATTGGTTGTACACTACATATATGCTATAGTTATTGTCAATCAAGAAATATTTTGAAGAGGTAAAAAATATGCGATACTTCTGACTTACATGCTGCCTCTCCTAATTCGTAACCCACCAACCACCACTGGCTAAAAGTTCACCATATGTAATTCATTGATAAAATATTCTTCTAAACATGAAGTGAAACAGAATTTGGGAGAGGAACAAATGAAATTGCAACTCCATTGCTTTATTTCATGTTAAATTTAGAAGAAAGTAGTGGAGAACTCAGCAAAAAGGATCGATACGAGCTATTCTCAGAGTCTTGCACCAGCCCAGAACAAGATTTACATAATGCTCTGCATGCTGGTATATTATCTGAAGCATACCTATGTATTCACATAATTAATTATCTTTTTCTTTAAAAATTACTATCAGCTAAAGGTAGCCTACTGAGTGTCTGATATTACTATTGTAGGTGATTCCCACAATTGATAAAATAATTTGTGTATCTGAGATGTGGCTGCGTCTGGCTATGAAACAATTATTTTATTTTGCATCTTACAATTGTTCATGATTAAAACACCTCACAGCTATAAAGTTTTAAATGTGGCAATTACCAGTAATATTACTCATTATTGTCCCATTCAAGAAAACTGTTTCATGTTTTCAGCAGGTCTGAGAAAGAATATTGAAAGGAAGATATCATATTACCGGGTGAATATCAGACTATTCAATCAAAATTTTGAAAAGGTCTGTTGAGGGGAAAAGACTTCCTTGTGACTTTTGAAAGAAATCCTGAAGGCTACATTGTCTTTCAAAACGATGTGTGCTCAGGCAATAATACACAGTCATACTACTAGTAAAGTGTTGTATGTTGTTAAATCAATTAAATGTAGTAGACCAGAGAGATGATGTTTTGAAGAGGATAATTTCATTTAGAGCCATCACTCAAGCAAATCATATAAGTAAAGAAAAGAAGAGATATGAAAAAGCTAATGCGTTTCCGTGTAATTCTTAAGGATGAAGTAAATTTCTACAAAGACCTGTTCTATGTTAGTGGAGGTCATGGCAGCTCTGAGAGAAAATATGGTCCTGAGGAAATACTATAATACAATGAAGCAAAGTAGCTCAGGGCGTAGCCCGCTGACTTTGCATTCAGGATGCCCAGGTTCTGTTCCCATGCCGGCTATCCTGATTGGGAGTTTTGAGGTTTCCTTCTGTCATCCAGGTGAATGCTGGGATGGTTCTACGTAAGGGCCATGACCATGAAACTGGCATCATTAGATGAATTGGTAACTATGTGAAGTCACGAAAAATAAGTGAATTCGAGACATTGTGGATTCCTTGTTTGGTGACTAACTAGGAACCCCGGGATATATATAATGGTGCTCAGGCCAGTTTTCCTTTACAGGACACATAATGGCTAATTACAAATACAAATACTATAACACAGTTTGGGTTTCAGAGAACATCTTTAAGCATAAAGTGAGATTTGAAAAAGATTCTATTGCGTGTAATTGTTAACTATAAGAAAGTATGCATATTTTAAAGGAACATTATAAATTATGCTCAAAATTGTACAAGTTTGACAAATTATGCTACTACCTTGAATTTGTAGTTGCCTGCTCAAAAGGAAAAAAACAACTAGTTCTCTAAGAATTTATTTTTTGTGTAAAACAAGATTTGCAAAAATGATCCTCAATTTATGCTTGTATTCCTACAATTGAAGAGAGGGAGGTAAATAAGTAATCAAGAAGTTGTGAAGCAAACAGAAGCAGAGCAAAGAATAATTTTTTTGGTTTACATGTATAGCATATTAGATTAATCTGTGTTGAAATTACTGCAAATGACAGTCTTACTATCGAGCATTCAGAAAGGAGACAAAATGATAGACTGTCTCACAAGCAGTTATTCATGCTGTATTTCCAAAATGGAAACAATGTAATATCTTACTCTACATATAGTAAGCAGGGCTTTTGTTATGATTGCAAAATCAAGATTTTTTTTTAATCCCCCAAAAATATATAAATCAAATTTTGGGCTAATGTTTATTGGTCAAACCACCCTACTCATTGTAAATTTGTCAATAACTATTTACTTTAGATGTCAAGTTTGTCATCATTTACAATTGTTAAAACTGCTCAAGGTTAACCATTTCAAAAAATGTGCAGCCATTTCAACCACTGATTGTTACATATTTCTGCCCATTTTAAACAAAAAAAATGTATCGTCTAAATAATGTAAACAGGTATCAAAATGGACTTCTTTTTAAGAAATTCTGCTAAAAAGTGAAGTAAGTTTTTTCAGTGAAAACTGGTATGGGGCAAAAGAGTTAAAAAGTAACTCCAAGAAGGAGCTTTTTTAAAACATATTTTGGTTGTTGGTGATTGATCATTGGAGTGAATAATGAGCTCAGCCTTTGTCAGACTGGTTTTATGTGCAATGTAATTACATATTGTGGCAAGGCCGAAAAATAATTTCTTTTCCCAATGGACAGTGAAATTGTCAGTTTTGAATTTTTTAGATTTACCTGCTCTGTTAGGATTCACAATCTTTTTTGGCTTTGGCCAAAGCTTTGCTTTTTTTGAACCATCACATTTTTTACTTTTCTAGTGCTTTCAAAGAAATAGTATTATCCATGACACATTGCGAATGTTGTCAAAAACAGTTACCAGGCAGGTTGCAACAACCAACAGGTTTTGTGGATATGTTATGTTGCAGTGCATGGCTGACAGCTGTTTTCTTGCAAATACTCAGCTTGCGTGTGATGGCCTGTGCCAAATGTGTTCGTATGTGTGGAGTGCCTTGTGAGAAAATAAAAGGAAAGCGAAGCCTGTTTTTGTGAATGTGCGAGAATTCTTCTCATCTTCAACTTCTTCAGCATGCAATGCAACCTTTAATCTGATTTGATAATACTGAAACTGTTACTATTTTTGAGGAGGAAACCTCATTAAGAATTTGGCTCTCCTGTGTTATTTACAATTCTGTGGTGTTTGTGTGTGTTTATTTCACCTGGAAAAATGCAACAGTTTGTTTCTCAATTTGTAAAAGTAAAATGTTCTATGTTAAAATGACATACCACTCCATCTGATTTCCATGTAAGAAGTATATTAATGTTACAATTTCTTTTAAACATTTTAATTCCCCCCCCCCTATTTTTTAATTACTTTTCAATTATTTGAACTGGGAATTGTTTCACATCCGATTCTTCTTGTGTATGTGACTTCCGTATTAATGACAATCAAATGAAAAGCAAAAAAAATAATAATTAAAAATTTTAAAGGCAGAGTGGTCAAGATATATCAGAGAAAAAATGACAATATTCTTTCATTCTTTCTCATGTGTTATAGAATTTTAGTGTTCTATAATGGACCCTAGCATCTTAAGTTTTGGACATGTGGAATCACTTAAAGATACTTTTTAAAAGAAGGCTGTCAGTAATGAAAAGAAAATTCTCCCCCAAAACTTGTTTACTTAAAAAACACCCCCACTACTTGTTTACTTGAAAGTTATTTGCATTATCTAATTAATTATACGCTCAATTTTTTCAATTATTTGTTAATTATTCATTCTCATGATAGTACTAGTACAGTGTTCAAACTTAGAATACAAATTCTGAGAAAAGTGGTTGTGAATTTTCCAACCTGGTAATGAAAAAGAGCTTTTTTGATAATTTTTGTTTTTGTTAAAAAGAAATGGTTGCAGGATCTAATCTTGGCTTGTAACCGCTTTTGCCAAAAGGCAAAAAGAACTGATATGTCCATTGAATTCCATATTGTGCTGTTGGTGAAATCTTCATTTAACTTCATTATAGAAATGCCTGCATTAGCTTTTAGTATATTGTTTTGCATGCACTTGTGTAACATAACATAAATTATATATTGTATATTTTAGAACCAATTTAATTTTGATTATTTCTCTTGTAATGTTTTTGGAAGTACTTTCATTCAATTCACATTTCATAATTCATTTACATTTCAATTCATAGGAATTTGATAATTACTTTTTCTCATTTTAAAACAGTTCACCTATATGTGCAGCTTTCCATGAACGATTTATCAATCTTGTCAAATGAGAGAAATTATGCAAAATTCATGACATATTTACTATTGAATTAATATAAAAGCAAAAACAAGTCATAACAAATGGCTACAAGATGTTCAATGTTTTTATGTTAAAGTTGTCATTTTCTGAGATGTCCATTTACACTTGGGGCTTTGCCTTAGACGTTTTCATTACAGACAGTCTTCTTAATTGCTACCATATTTAAGATCTTTTCAAGTTGGTATATTTATTGTTTCACATTTATATTACGCTTTTAACATAAGGTTACAATGTTGAAGTTCTTGTTTTTGATAGTTGTTGCAATGAATTTTTGTTTTTATGTTCTATTTATAAAATATACAATCAGGTTCAATACATGTAACATTGCTTTGCCTAAAAATCTGTTTACAATACATTATGGTTGTGAACAATAAGTCCCTTGCTTATCAATCTCTGTGGCATTGTGAATTGGGGCCGACCATAAATTACGTAACACAAATTTGGAGTATTTTGAATATCCCCTCTCCCCCTGTAACAACAGTAACACATGCTTGACCACACTAAATAATTACTTAACACCTATGACACTCTCCCCCTCCCCCCCATTTACAGTGACTAAAAATATATAATAGTAAAAACATTTTTTATTAATTTTGTGAAATACATTAAAATTTGTGATAATTAAAGTTAGAATTAGTTGTTGTTGACTGCTCCTAACAAAATAAGATTGGAGAAATTTTGTGAGTGAAGGAAGGATGCACAGACAAGACAATTTCTGACAACAGCTGTTTGCATGCAATTATTTCTGCAAATGTTTAAAATTTAAAAAAATAAATATCAATATTACATAACTAAACTAATACACCCTACCTTTATGTAACGCTGCCTCGAATCCCCTCCCCTCTCTTTAGCGTTACGTAATTTATGGACAACCCTTTAGACGTTATTACACTTGTGTGTTTTTCTGTCAGATTCATCTGTTGAAGGTGCCATAGATGATATACCTTGAAATAGCCAAATTACACATGTCACCATTTAAGGCAAACTTTTTGGCTATTGAAGAAATGTGCAAGAGTGCTTTGAAGTGCAATAACTGATGATGTGAAGAGAAAGTTTATAGCAAACATGGCTCAAGTAGAACAGTGTATGCAATAAATGTATGCTTAATTTAATGAAAAAAAGCTATACATTTTTCTATCCTAATTATTATTCAAATGTAGAAATGTTATTTGTAATGTCTTTGTTGCAAGAATAAGATGTTTTTGAGGATCTTTTGTGTACATGGATGAATATGTGCAGTATTTTAGAGATGTTTTACAGTAGAAAAACATTGTGTTGGTGCATTAAAATTTCTGTTTTGAATGTGAAATTTATGTTCAACTATGAAAAGTGAAGCCAGCTATGAAAACTAATGTAAAGTGAAGCTAGCTTTACAGAGTAAATGAGACAATCACTAGGAGGGAAGCTGAATTTTGTGAATTCAAAGTGATTTGTCCAGATTTAACTGTTAACAAAAGACAACAATAGTTTAAATTTCACCAAAATATTATTTATCTTATTAATTCATGATCATAAGTAAAAGCTTTGAAATACTCTCAGTGTTTTATTTGTTGCTTAGTGGTCATTTGTCTTATCTAACAAGTGTATTTGACAAACAGGAATTCTTGCAGACATTTGATAATAGCTGTATGGATTAATCTTGTAGTGATGACATTTATGTGATGGCAAATAACTGAATAGCCAGAACTTAGTGTTATTGATCAAGCAAATGTATATTAATCCATATATTCACATTGCCCCCAACATGTGGCAGCAATGGTTACCATATCTGACTGTTATACCCAAGATTGCGGGTTCAAATCCATTTAAATGTTTTTTAAGGGCGAAAAACCTTCCTACACCTTGCTTCGGAAGGGAAGTCAAGCCGGCTGTCCCATGTTAGTACATTTTCTGCATTTAACAGATTTTCGAGCCTAAATGAAGCTTCGGAGCTAAATTAAAATCACCTGTTTCATCTCCCCAATAATACCTCCTTTCTCCACTAGTTGCTGAAAGAAGTGTAGCCAAATTTGTGAAATTTATGGAGGAGCAGGCCTCATGGTCTTGCCACGTAAAATAAGACATCAATTAAATTCAAAACTGGGAAATCAACATGAACTTTTTTCCCTCTTATCTCAGATTCTTATACTGCAATTTTTATTTTATCAATAGACATAAAGGAAACAGACAACTGGACAACTTTGGACAAGGGTACATCTTTACAAAACTGCATGCGTGCAAAGGAGGTATAGACTCACATGGAAAGTATGTGTATGTATGTGTGCATGCTTGTGTGAAAGTGAGTACGAGTGTGCGAATATGTGAACATGTTACAGATGGCTTTGCATTGTATTGGTCCCACAATGAGAAAGCCTGAAAGTTTGTAGATGGGTGGAGTAAACGGTCTCAGAAATGTTTTAGGGCAGCATATATCAACGAGAAAAAGTCCTAATAATAAATAAAAAGGTTTAGCATCAGCATAATATAAAATAAATGTCAATAAATGTTAATCTATTCAATTGATCGATTGCATGGGAGTTGGTTCTAATTATATTTTTGTACCAGGTGCAGCTACTATCACGCTAACAATGATTTATTTAATCTGAATCAGGAAGTGTGAACATTTTTGTTTTTATATGCTTATCCTATTACACCAACTATCTCTTGTTTAAGAGTGTCAAAGTTGAAAGAAACATTTATTTGGTGATGAAAGGGCTAAATTATGCTGTCTAGTAAAATAATCATTTGATGGAAAGATCTTCTAAATTGTTTTAACAACTGATTTATTATTTTTGTCATGTCTCAATTTTTCTTTTCCTGATCTTTATCCTGAAATGTGTGGAACATGTGATCATGTCTTGATTACTTGAAAAGTTTCAAATTCATTTTACTGCAGATTATTACCGATTTGTACAATTGTTAGAATCATTTGCCAAGTTCAATTCAGCATCTGTATCCATGCGTCAGATAAAGACTGAAATAATTGTACCTTCCTTACTACCTAGCTGTAAAAACAATAATTTTTAATCCTTTTGTCACAGAAATTAATTAAAACCTGAACATAGCAAATTGTACTTCATATTAATTTTATTTTGACTTTCTTCACTTTTTTATTGAATTATGATACTAATGATTTAATACGAACTTGGACTATAAGTTTCCCAAAATCTTTCATACATCTTGAGAACTTTGTACTTGCGTTGATTATGGTCAAAAGCTCTTATCATCCTTAAATTACATTGTTTTCCACTGCATATAGTTTTCTTTGGTGGATTTTGAATCTGGCATAATTTATTGGAGAGTGATAGCATTGTACAAAGAGAACAAGATTTTTCTGATTCTGCAGCTACTTCCAAATGTACAGTGAAATAAGTTGTTTTTCTTAGAGAAAGAAAATTACTTTACATACAAAAATGAGCTATTTCATTTTCTCACAGATTAATGATAGCCTTGTAATTCAGCAGATATTAAATAAAAAAGAAGACTAATTTTGCCGATTTGAAGAACTTTTTGTTTTCAATATTCCCAGGTATTTGACCTCATCATTAACAAGCTTATCGAGTGGAAATGTTAAGTGTTCTCTCTGTGATTTCCAAACCTGCATCCATGTTATTCAGTGCTTCTTATCATACTTTCATTGAAATGAAACTTTTGTTTATTGATACAAACCTGAAAATTTAAATTTAGTTTCCACTTAGAAATAGACTGTTGGTTCCACAGCATGCACCATTCTCTTACAAGCCTCTGTATAACTTCACTTTTACAGGTAAGTTTACTGTAAACTCTCCTCTATAAAAGGTGATAAATAATGTTTATAATTTCGCAGCCAGTTGCACTGATAAGATAGATTTATTTGCAGACTATTTCCTTGATTTGTCATTCTGCGAAGAAATATGTAGCAGCCATTACAATCTAGTTATTTTGTGTATTCGCAAGACTATTTATAATAGCACGTATACACGTAATTACAAAGTGAAAACTTTTGGAATGCAACTTCCACAGGTTCTTGCTTGAGCATAGCACGGTCTTTCTTGTAATTTGACAGCAGCTCTAGAGCCAGAGATTCTAGTGGATGGGAATTCCCGCAGCACGCAATAGCAGCTTGGCACTTCAATGCAACATGTGATGAAATGAAAATATTTCTAAACAATGACCACAAAACTGAAGATTAGAATTCCTGTACAGCAACCTCCCAAATCAATCCAATCAGTTTCCCTCAATGTCTGCTAGTGACCAATATTTCACATCTTTATTTACCAATTCAAAAAACAGTACATTCATTCTATATTACAGAATTGTCTTGAACACCAATGAATATCAATTGGTTCTTAGCTAAGCTTACGTTAAAAGTTGAAAAAGCCCTCAATGTCATGGTTAAAAAAATACAATATTAAAGTTTGTCTCTGTGATTGAAAGAAAATCTTGTTAGATTGTACATTATGTTCAGGATTTGAAATTCCAACATAATATTCAATCTATAATATCCATCATATAATTTTAACTTGATACAATTGCCTAGTGTCTCCCGGACAGCTGGTTATACGATGAAACAAATGAAAATGCAAAATAGTTAACAAGGTCCTATTGTAATATTTGTTAACCGAAGTTACACAAGAAATTCTCACACTTCAAAGCCTCAAGTTCCCTAACTAACAAACATGGGTTTTCTCAAGTTGAAGGAATCAGGAAAAGGAAAATTAAAGAAATCAAATTTGGAGTAACAAATATCTATTTTTTCAACATTGCAGTTGTATAGTCTGTTTCAAGTAAAATGAACAATCTTTAGAACAATACAAAAGTTGACCTGAGTTGTTTTTTCATAGCCAAGTGAAATTGAGCAGAGAGCAGGCACTCATTAAGGTTAATTAATGATTAATTAATTTTAAAAGTAAATTAATGAGGAATTTATTTTAATGGTAAAAATAAGTCAGGAAACTTTTTTTCATT
The DNA here is from genome assembly GCA_017312745.1 of Gryllus bimaculatus. Taxonomy (NCBI): domain Eukaryota; kingdom Metazoa; phylum Arthropoda; class Insecta; order Orthoptera; family Gryllidae; genus Gryllus; species Gryllus bimaculatus. The sequence goes on from BOPP01000252.1 coordinate 328,912, forward strand.
ATCTTTTAACTTTTGCCAGCCCTTTATCTCACCGACATTAAACTACTTCTCTGTATCTTCTATATTAATCAATTGATCTTCTATTGCATTATGATTTCAATTCATTAATAGTTCCTACCCATGAGCTAAATCCACACACTAGAAATTTGGTATAAATACATGATAATATTTTCAACATACTGATGGTTTTTTAATATCCAAGTGTGAATTAAAAAGCAAGACAATTGTTTATTGAAATTTAAACACAAAAATCAAAGCATGCATTTTTCTTGTCATCTTCAAAAATTTGTATAGTAATGTTGTCGAAAGGTTTTCTGAAAATTAATCCAATGCTCTATTTGGTTTTTCTTCATGGTTTGCAAGTTGAAATGAAGCAAATGTGAATATGATTCCTGATATGAAATGTGTTAAACAGCACCTTTCCTTCCACCAAAACCAAGTCACCTGCTCTTATCAAATTTCCACTTGACAAATTGATACAATGATACAAAAACTACTCAGGAAGAATGATAGTACAATGTACAAGATTTTGTAACTACACATATACACATCTATAGCAGCTCTCTAGTCTGTACAAAACAGAATTGCATCATCCAATGCTCTCATTCTCTATCATGCATTCTCACCATGATGACTAGTGGCAATGAGTGATGTAACTTACAGACTACGGAATGAATGGCAAGAATCAGATTAAGTTAAATATCATTTCATTATAGATGGCATTTTCAGTTAGGTATATTGGACTCGACTGTAGTAAATTAAACTACAAGTAGTTTTCCATAATCCTCAAAGTTACATTCTCGTAAAAACTTACTAATAAAAAGAAGCCCAATAAAAGATTAACATAACCGCGTTCATCTTCGTTAGATAATATTAGAATTAATGTAGACCACAGGTTCTCCAAAAAATTTAGGTTTGCTGGTGTGCTCCAAATACGGAAAAAATTATTATACAACAAAAATCCTGATCCCTTTGTCCAAGATGTAGACAGCAGAAATTTTATGGTGTGACTTTTCTAGTACAGAGTCACCATGACCATCAATAATAAGGCAGTAAAATCATCTTTCCATTTTTTTTCAAAAACGTACAATCTAAAAAATTTCCTGCAGATCAAGGCTTTTCTGGAGTTTCAGAGAAAGTTACTAACATACAAATTCTCAGATTTCAATTGTGAATCAAATAAAACTATCTTTACAAGCAGTTCTTGAAAAAATTCATAACTCAAATAGTAAAATTCCCAAGACTTCTGTAAATCTCAATTTAACCTTATTTTGAACTTAAAAGAAATGCCATCTTCAAGAAATGGTTCTGTTGTACATGTGATTTTCCTTCCACCTTAAATGCCCTCAAAAAGTACAAAAGAATGGTGAAAAGAAGAGAAAAGCTGGATATGTTCATACATTTCTTTGTTTTGAATTATTCTATCCAGTTAAACATTGGTCCACATATGGTTTCACCCTTTTCGGGCAAAGCAAGTCTCAAGCGGCATTGAAAAATAATATCAATATTTTGATTTTGTATTTTTTTTTTTTTTGAAAGTTAGTTTTAAAGTATGTTATAGAATGTTTGTTGCCAGCAGTCTTAATAAAAATTGCACAGCATCTCTCTTGGAAGCTGCTACAAGGAACCAACATAGCCTTTATAGAACAAATATATAATGCAAATGTTGTGCACTTGTAAACTGCACTTCAATCATGAATTGGAGTTTTGAAAAACTTCAAAACATCATCTCGTGTGAAGAATTACAGCAACACATGAGGTCATGTTTTGATTATTAATAACTACCATGCAGAAATTATAAATCTTTAGGTGTAACACAAACAAGATCAAGTAAATGCTGTATTCGTATTAAATGTACTTTATCAATTTATAAACTATCCACGAACTTTGACTTCCATTCACATAAATCTTCCCACTATTTATATTGATTGTTCCATTGAAGAATGGAAATTAAAATAAAGATTTATTTTCAACACAAGGAAAAGCAGTCCAAAAGCATTTCATTCCTGTGTTGAAAACAAGCTACAAGCATAGATACAACCATAAATATTCTAATCACCACAGAAATATTTGCAAAATTTAATCAGTTAGTGAATCTTATTTCACCCCACAAAATTGCTCAACATTTGCAAAACTTTCAGGGAAAGACAACAAACATAAAAATGGAACACAAAAACAGAAACATACCACCAAATACATAGCAACAAAAATGCATACTATAGTCACTAATTGTGTTTAACCAACACCGATTACTACATTCTGGAGTAGAGTTAACCTTGTATACTTCCAAATATGAAATCTACAAAAAGAAACTATTGGAGAGAGTCATTTGCACTATCTTCCACTGATTGGACCCTAATTATTATAAGCATTTGATCTGAAAATCAAATGCTGTCGCACAATATTCTTGAAAAGTGAAACTTTCCTCAATTTGTTGATTCTATCTTTATTAATATTAGACAATACTCAGAAAAATTTATGAGTATTCATTTGCAATTGGTGCACATAGATTTCGTTGTTTTTCACAGAGAAATATCACAATATTGCAAGGTTAACTTTACTCTCACACAAAGTAAGTACAAGTTAGTGGTGATTTATACAAGAAGAATGCTTTCACTGTCTTGTATCACAAGAAACAACTCTGTTCATTGGAATGATCACAGAAGATAAATTGTTTCCTCTTTCTTTTGACAAATACAACTTCCTCACTGTAATTTAGTTTCCAAGATTCTCCAATACAAAAAACAAAATCCCTTTATTTTCTACTGTCTTTCACAAGTTCATTATATTGGGCAAAATTGCTCAATCAATTACATATTCCAAACTAATGCTTATGCTATTTCAAGAGATATTAACATGGAAACATCTCTTACTCAATAAAATAAACAGAATCTACCTTAGGACCTAGTATCAAACTTAATAGACTTAAATTAAAAGAGAAAGAAAATAAGAAGAAGATAGTACTAAACCATTTGCTGTAGGAAATCTCATAATAACAATAAATGCAATAACTTGCATATTATTGAGTAATTAACAACTTACAAACTTGTACAAAATGTTGAAATCCCAAGTGGGCAAAGTAGAATATATTCAAGCCAATTTATTACAAGACTTAAAGAGCAAAAAGATTGAGCGTAGGCTAGAAATCAGAAATGATTCTTCATTTGATTTTCCACAGAATTAGCACAATTATTGAAACAACTGCTCTTAATGGTTTAAGGCTCTTTACGTATAGTCTACAATATTTCAGAATCAAAAGCAGATTGCCCCTTATTCTGCATTACAATACATTCATTGAACGTATAAAACCAAACAACACATTTAAATACAAACATTTTCGAATTAATGACTTGTTTTCAGTCATATGCTCTGAAAAAACATATCAAATGTAGTTATTTCTAAATTTAGGCAAACCACAAATCCCAGTGCAAACTCTTCATGAAACATTTCTTATGCTTCACTTTCCTTTGTCCTTTGACAAAAAAGAAAAAATCTGCAGAAAATTTTACAAGTTCCTTTAAACATTGTCATTTTCTATTCATTTATCTCCATCTTATGATCAAGGAAAAATACAATCATTTACAGAATAAGCCCAGAATGTTGTGTATCAAATTTTATTTTGTGAAGCACTCCAGAGCAGAATCAGGTCCTGATTTGAATGGTAAATAGCTATGATAAACTTCATACATCTACAGAAATTTGACAACCATTTGTCTTCTTAACTATTCCCTACTTTGTGTCAAAAGGTTAACAGAAAAAGTTTACAGTACTTCCATTGTAAACAACTTAAAATGTATAACAAGAATTATTTTTCCAAAGGAAATTCTGAAGGAATAGTCCTTTTAGAATGCAATGTCCATCAAAATGACTTCTAAATAACAAAAACAAACAGTGCTTCACGATGAACATTTGATGACAAGGATCAAAATACACAATCATCAAATACATAAAATATTTTTAAAAGTTTTTAATAGTAACGGTGAAAAGATTCATTCAAAACAGGAACTGCTCATAAATTCTCATAAAATGGAATGTATACAAATTTTCCAAAGTGAACAGAATAAAATCTGTTCCATATTGAAGGAACACAAAATCAATTGCACATAATTCATGATGTAAAACAGCAATAGCTAAAACAAATGTAGAAAAATAATACAAATTACACAAAATAATGGAAAAGAAAACATAATTACAGTCTTAGATTGAGGCAATTTGAACACACAACTGCAAAAAGCTTTTGTCAAGTATATGTCTGTTTCCTTTTGTTTCTTTGATGTTGCAGTTTCTGAAAGTTGGATCCAATTTCAGGAATGATTGGAAACAAGATTATCTAAACAACAAAAAAGAAAGGTGTGAAAAGCACACAGCTCAAAGTATAACTACAAGGTAAAAGCACCAGAAGCAGCCATTTCGGTGAAAACTCTCCAATTCTTATTTTTTAATTTTGTAACTGAAGTGGCAGCCACTGATTCTTACACTACTGCTTGTCTACCAATCTTCCTAGTGTTTGACAACTCAGTAAAGGTAACATTCAGGGCCCTATAAGTCCGATATAACATGGTGGAGACCTAGTGCGCTCTGCTGCGTCGCCTTCTTTACACAAACTAAAACACGAACTGCTGCCAACAATACTTAAAATGTGAGTGGCTGCTGCAGGACTTCACAGGTCGCAAGCAGGCTCATAATGTTACAAAAGATATCGTCTATGTTTGCGCTTTCTTCAGAGGTTTGTTATAAGTATAGATTATGAATAATTGAACATTAAGAAGACCCTTTTTCAGATTTCTTACAAATTAGCCAATTTTTAAGTGGGAGAGTTGGCGAGCCTAACCTGCAACTCCACCTGGCGACACCAGTGCCTCCTATAGTAGCACCCTCGACCTTTGTCCCCAGTTTTGATGGAGAGTTACAGGGCCCTAGTAGCGTTGCTGAGCTTTACCACTGTTGCCACACATTAGCTGCATGCAGGTCTGTGCTTTGCCATAAAGCCACGTTTGCTCTATCTTTTTAATTTGCTTCCTACAAATTGGGGGCAAAGACAGTACATTACATGAGAAGCTATTGCCAGTGCTAGAATATCATTGGCCATTGTGCCCCATTAACCCTCTGCGGTCCTCTCGCTTTTCCGTTTTCTTTGTATGGTGGTCCAGTGTCCTGCAGGCAGGACTTATTTTTAACTCCTATTTCACTCAGGTAGATGGCTCCAGAGACCAGTACAACTAATTGTCTTCAGGAGGGATTAGGCAGTAATTTTCTTCATTATTACCAGATTTTGCCCATTTTTTATTGTTTGGAATCAGCTTGTTTTTGAGGCTGCAGTTGTACTTATGATGGTATTGAGAAGTTAGTGTTCGAGATTGTCACAGCCTGAACTGAGTGAATCAGTAAACAATTCTGAAGGTCAACAATCTTCAGAAAGATAAGAATTTAAAACCTTTTTCTCAGATGATTCTGAAGAATATGAAGAAAGTGACAGTAAGGATACTCCATTGATACATTGCAATCTACAGGCATTATCGGTAATTGGGTTTAGCTCTCTGCATAATTATAAATTATGACTTAGGTAAATAAATTATAATGTTTTTTTGTAACAATACAAAAAATAGTTTGGAACCTGAGAACAGTTTCTTATACCATGGCATGGCATGCCAGACCAGTGCAACCACATACTTGGGGATTTAAATGGTCTGGAACAAGAAAAACACATTGCCCCATCACATGGACAATGGTCCGCAAAGGGTTAACTGGTGTCAAGCACAAAGAAGATTGATACACAGACAAAGAGATACACACTTATTCCATTGCCTTGCAGAGCCTCAACTCAATACAGAACTTACCAGCAATGTGCAAGGAAGTAGGGGGCTCATATACAGGTACGCTAAATCATATTTGAAGCACCAAACCGGCAGAAGAGATATTATCACCACCACCTGCTGTCTGCTGTGCTTCAGTGCAAACCAACACAGGCGCCACACATATCTGAACTTGAAGAACGTCAGCAGACTCTGCCGGAGTACCTATCGCAGACAGATGTGAATCGTCAAGAGGCCAACGTTCCTCCCAACAAGACACAGGTGCATTTGCATCCAGAGGCACACGCTGCGCAGTTGAAGCAGCCGATGTAGAAAAGCTCTCGTCCATTATGAGCATTGCTTTGTCCACATCCACCTGAAATTTAATGCATGCCGGAGTAAATATATAGTTAATGCAGGTGAAGAGACGGAGATGTGGCCATTGCATTTAATGCCATAAATAATTAAATACATCATGAGCAACATGTGTTGTGAACCCCACAGTGTTATGTCTGAACATTAAACCAGAAAACAAAAAACAAACAAATTTCACCTCCTAATAATTTCATGTTTCATCTCCTCCCTTCACTGGGATCATGTTGAACATCTTCAAGACAAGATTTGAGTTCAACTGTCTTCAATTTATTTTTCTTTTAAGTACACTCACAAGAGAGTAAATTTTGATCACAAGCAGATACAAACTGTAGGTTAATTTTGAAAGTTTTTGTCTGGTGCTATTAGAACAACAAAATTAATCCACAAAATATATAGAAGTTCTTTGAATTTGGTGTTTTTATTACTAAATAAATAAATAAAAACACCAAATGCTTTCTAAGGAAGAAGTGACATCGATGTTTCTGCTATTTTATATACAATGATTTGCAAGTTCAGTAAAATGGGGCTAAAAGAAATAAAACTTCTTGTAATAGAAAAAATATAATAAAAATTGCTGTTTGAGTAATTAGGTCAATTTCAATATTTGAAGCTTCACTGGTACTTGGTACAAAAGAAATTGTTTTTAGATGCATTCCATTGCTTTTCTGAACTGAAGATTTTTTAACAATCTGACATGACTTTTTGATGATTAGTGTGCAGCTAAAAACTTAAAATCTACAGAAGCTACATAAAATATTTTTTGCAGACACTAAAAGTTGTTTATGGATCACTGCTTCATTCAATGAAACCCCATATTATAAGATATTAAAAAAAAAGAAAATTACACTTCTCTGATTTTTGGTACAGGATTTTAAGTACATAAATGTATTTCTATTCATTCCACTTTATGGTACATCTTAAGAGAAAATACATAATTTAGAAAAACTCCACTAGATCAGTTGTTCTTGACGGGGGGGGCTTTGTGATTCTCACCTCAGAAGAGCCACAAACGTGTCTGTTTGCAGTGAGAGATGCCTTGGCCGCTGCCGCCTGCGAATTCTTCCAGGGGGAGCCTGCCACTGTCACAATGGCTTGATATGCCAAGGTGTGGACGTGTAGGCGAGTAAGTGGTCGTGACTTTGGTGTGCTGAGGCCCAGCTCACGCACCAATCTGAAGCACCATGTGACCAGATGACAATTTCAGGTGAGAGGATGAATTGAAAGTTTTAGGTTACTGATTAAAAGAGCAATCATGACATGGCAATTCATAATTAGAAAGAGTTCTGAGTCCTGACAAAATAATTACGACAAACACTATTTTAATTTTCATTAGATGGGTGTTTGATGTGCTTAACACAGATTGGATTTCAAATGTGTTACGAGCCTTAATATTTAAAATACAGAATTTGTATAGTACAACACAGTAGAAATATTTATTGGCAGGGAAGTCTTTTAATTGAGAAATACACAGATAATCTACTGTATCTTATTCATTTCTCTCCCCATTTCGCAATGGATAAGAATACTTCTGTTCTACATCACCACAGCCATCTCCTTTATATCAAACGTAGGGTAACAATTTGCAAGATACTTACTTGAAGACATGTCTCATTTGATCCAGTACAACCGCAACTCGAGGATTGGAATCAGACACCAAACTGATGTTACCATACATGAGGATGTGATGCAGGTTGGCCAATTCCTACAACAAATATTCTCCTTCTGAATCCTCTACTTTTGTAGAAAAACAAAAAAGAAAAGTGCATATTTTTTCTGCTATATATATATTTCATTCACATTCTCTGATAATCCTTTAAACTTCTCAATAAGGCATCTCCATTAATAAATCATGAAAAATCTTTGGTCCAAACTCACACAAAATAAAAGATACCTTTGGACATTCACCTTTTCAATAAGATAATATTTAATTTTCTACATAATATTCATAATGCTTCTCTTGGTCAATAATACTCTGCTACAAGTATCTTGTCTATTCTCCTGAGTGCTCTAGGCACTGGTGGCCCAGCAAACTTTTTGTCTCTATGCAAGCTAATACATTTTTTAATTTGTTTTTTTCCTAAACATTGGCATAAAATATAGGGGTTGGGGCAAAAGTCATGACATCTGTTTTTTTCATTTTTTGGTGATGGCTTGGTCACCAATTTTTCTGATTTTAAGGAAAATCCACACAAGTTCTCAAATACCACCAAAACACCCTCCCCCCCATAACACACACACACAAACACAAAAGACTACAGGCTCTTGATAATAACAATATTACGTGTCCATGATGCCACGAAATGAGAGAAGGATAGATTGGGGAGAGGGCTTTGCTTCTTCTCACCTGCTCGTTCATGCCCAGCGAGTCAGCAAATGGCAACACATACTGCGTGAGCTCCCTCACAAGCTGCTCATCTGTGAAGGAGGCCATCTCGAAGTGGATGCGCGTCTCATCCGTCAGGCTTGTCATTTGCTCTCTCACCTTGCTCAGGCGCTCACGGCGTTTCCCTGCAATTTCAGGGATATCAAGTCTTAAGAGTTATCAATTCCCAATATGAACTCTGGAATTTTTGAGACAAGCTAAAATTTATACACATTGTTCAAAATTCCATCGGATTATTAGAAAGTAGCAGATCATCTGGCATTGCCCGAGTATTTACATATCACTATTGTCTAAAAAGCATCCTCGCCTGTCACATAATCATTTACTCATCTCCCATGCTTGAGCTATCCAGCCTGTTATAGCTCTCACTCCTATCCTAAAAAACAACACCCTGATTTTGTACAGGCCACAGAAAGTGAAATAGCAGAAGTTTTACAAATACATAAAACTCCCCCCCCATAAAAAAATAGAACAGCCTTAACAAAAGTACACTCCACATATTTGGATGCAAATCCTGCAATAGTTATAAGGATTTTGTGACTTATACAAACGTTCATACTGTTACTTTTATAAAAGAAAAGATATAATAAATACTGACAAGAGGATTTTACACAATCCTGGGTAATTCTTATGCTCAACTTATTCGCCAGTTGGAATCTAAGTAATATAAACCTCAATGAGAGCACAAGAAGAAACTTACTTTATGTGATTATAAGTGTGGAAACTCCTAAATTATTTAAGTGAAATGAACAATAACTCTAATTAACTCTTGCAACAATAATTAAATTATTGATCTACACAAACTGCCAAAAATTTTTTTGAAAGTTTAATGAAAAGGATTCAAAAACTAAACCAAACAAATGCATTAACATCAACATTTTTAGACTACAAACTTCTATTAATTTTTTTTAACAATGACTTATTGGTAAAATAAATGAATTACAAATACTTTTCAAAGACACTTGAAGCATTCAAATTTCTTGGGTCTGCGACCTTTTTTGGCCATTATAATGGAAATGTGAGAGTATTCATGAAATTTTATTCGTTTGTCCTCTTCCTTGAGGGTAGACAGAAAATCCACACACAAATTCCTGGATAATTCTCTACTTTTCTCAGAGGAAACCTATTCTTTCTCAAAAAATTTAATTTATTTCACACCTTGATTTACTAAGGGTGTATTTTAAAGAAAAATAATGGTGTTAAAATAACTCATTTGTTACTGCTTAATATAAAAATGTGTTTCTCTGGTTGTCCAAGGACAAAATTAGAAGGGATTATCCACAAAATGTATTATTCACTGACTGTCCATTAATCCACAAAATGTAAATATTCACTGACAATTCCAGATTCTTGTAGTCTCTAAATTTCCTGACATTTCCATTACTGCTTGTGGCCCCCTCACTGGAGGCATTGCATAACTATGGTCCTGCTCTCTTGCAGTGAAAGTCAGTGTCTTACACAAACTGAAGTAATTCTATCAGATATTATCATAGTTGTTCTATCTCAGTATGCATGTTAGTTTCTTACATTAAACAACTTCAAACAAAGCATTCATACGCATGTTACCTTCTGGAAAGGGAAAGTTGTCCATCATTTGTAACCCTCCGACAACAAACAAATGGGGCTGGAACTTCTGCAACAATGGCTGGAACTCTTCCACCACTGACACCATCGGGTTAACAGAGTCACTATGTATAATAAACCTAAACGTGGGGGGGGAAAAAGTGAAGGTATTACATGAAGGTTGTTTAACATCTCGGTTAAAATTAATAGATTATTAACCTTTATAACCACACATAAAACAGACATTTTACTTTATCAATAAAACATTAAACAAATTACACAGCAAAAATTTGTTAAAAATTATTATTTACACTATTCACATTGTACCATTTAAAATGGTAATTGTTTACATAATTAGGATGTTTTGACTTCTAATGTTCAAAGTCATCTTCAGGAGATGAACTACTGATATTCTATACACTTCCTAGCCTTCGGTATAGAATGTCAATTTAGCACGTTCACACTTTTACTTGGAACCAATTTTCCCCTGCTTTCCGAGACATTTTTAAAAATTTTCCCCAGAAAAACTTGCAGAGAACTTTTTCATTATTTTAAGAATACATGACTTCATCATTAAAAAGACAAAATCAGGAATTTTGAGAATCAGCTCACGAAAGATATACTATTTAAACCAATATGAGATGAAGAAAATCAGTTAGTTGTTACCTTGCTACCTAACAAGAAAACAATCTTATAATACTGTATGGAAAAAGTATTTGATGTTATGCTTCAGTTAGTATACTCAAATGAAATAACTCCAAATTTTGGCTCATTACCCTTATTGGCCTCTTAATGCAACATATACAAATGATTGTTGTAACAATACAGAAGCTTCCCATAAAAAAGATTTGGACGGTTTTGAGGCCTAACTGAATCTATTCCTACATTTATTTTGAATCAAGCACATTAAAAGTGAATTAATCCAAGAAAGAAATTTTCTTACCTCAAACAATTTAAATAGTAATGGATTACAAAAGTCTTAAAATGGCATAAAGGAAAAACAATGCCTATTTTAAGTTTGATAGATCCTTAATTTCTGACCCAACGCTTCCCTTGCATTCCAGGGCCTTTAATTATGCCCATTTGCGAGTAAAACAATTACGAAGAAGCTTACCTATTGGCCCGAGGGGATTTGTAAATGCCCCACTCCTCTCCAGTCTTGTACTCCATAATCAGGTGAATGTCTTCCCTATCAGGTGACCCAGGAACAGCTGCAGCAGAATTTTAGGACTGATAATTTTTGTAACGACACCACTGGGTTAACAGAATCAGGGTATGTTCAATGACCTTAAATGTGCAAAAGAAGAATTTGAAGATATTACAAGAGGGTTGTTTAACATCTGGGTTTCAATTAACGGATTATTAACCTTAACCACCACACACAAACAAGAACTCTGCATTCATTTTAAGGTGATTTATTTCAGCAGAAAGGAAAATACTTTTACTGCACATTACATGAACTATTACCAAAACAAGCTATGAACTACATATTAAAATTAGTGTTACAAGAGTTCACACTTTCTTGCATTGTTTCTAACTTCTTCATTTTTCCAAAATTCAAATAGTTCAATGAATATTTGACCTGCGCCATTTTTAAGCATCCCTTGCTTTATCTGAGGTAAAACATAAAAAAAAAAAAAAAAAAAAAAAAAAAAATGAATTAATTTCAATAAGAAATGGCACGGACGGAATTATGCATGAACTACTTGTTTTTTTATAACTATTTAAAGATCTCACATTTTAGTACAATGTTATTTATGAAGAAAATCTCCATCGTCAATATCGTAGTTTTGCAATATCAATTTTTCGCTTTTTGGAAAACAGTTCACTGAAGCTGTGACCTGCTCTATTTTCATAACCATACTTTGTTCTGTACACGAATAAATTAAAGAAAAAAGGGATAAATTTTTAAGAAAATAATTATATAAATTGCAATCATTTCATGCAAAATTACACAAAAATTACTCATTTTCGAAAAATTGCACACGATCCTAATCAAAGAGCTGTCTTAGTTAAATAGATTTCATTAAGAAAAATCTATATCTTCAATATCAAAATGCAGGAAAACAGAAAGAACTTACTTGGTTTTCGAAAATCCAGTGTTCAATAAAAATGCAATCCGTGCCATTTTTTAAAACCTTTGCCTCATCCGAGGAAGAAATAATTCAACAAATTTGGAGAAATTTTTGAAAATAAAAAATTAAATGTGAAAGTTTCATGTAAAGAAGACCCCCAAATCAAAAATATCCGCGTCAAATTCGCACGTCTCGAGTTCGGCCAGATCGATCAGGGAATCGCTTGAACTTTAGGCGCTAGCGCTTACCTCGGACAGACTGTTTTGCCATAAACCAATGTTTCGGAATTAAGGGCCCACAAAACGTGAATTTTGACTCAGTGTATTAACTCCGTTTAGGAGCAAGTAAAATCCACTTTTCCGGTATCACGGACCCACAGATCCAGTTTTGTCGAAAATATCTTCTTTGTAATGGTGATAGTTAAGGTGAGATTTGAAAATGGATTCTCTCTGACCCCCCCCCCCTTCTCGTACCATTATAGTTTCACTTCACCGAAAATTGAAATGTTATCGGAGTTTAAAAGTACCTATAACTATTTCCTTCGAAATGAAACAATGGACGATGTTTCGAAAACTTAAGTGAAGTTAAATTATTGCCAACAGATTGTGCAATAGTTCCCCTTAAAATATAACGTTTGCCGGATTAGAAAGGGGCACTTTTAATAATAACAACAACAATAATAATAAGAATAATAATAATACTAATAATAATGGAAATTCACACATCTGATTTATTTATTTTATTTAGTAAAAAAAACACCCAACCTGTATGTGACATATGGGGGAGAAGATTTACTACTCTTGAGTTCCAGAATTCCTTATATATCGTGCATTTAGTTTTCGTCTGCATACATAGTTATAGATTTGGTCCGTTTATGTGACAACGCTCACACTGTCTTTCACATTCACTCTATATATACATTTATTTATAACATTTACAGCTCCTTGACATCCATGATGGAACGCGTGCACTGGGAGACGCTATTTAAAAGAGGCACTTTTAAATTTACATTTTCATTTATTTTAATTTTTGATAAATGAGTGGATACACGTCTGTTGTGGTTTTAGAGAAGCCTCAATCTAACAAAAAATAGCACCCACGCTTACAATACCCAGCAGGTTCATGTGCTAATCAGTATTGTATGATTCTCTCAAAAGCAGTATGTTGTTTTCTGGTATCGTTCAATCACTACGGTATCAATTCCTCTTATCAGATTTTTGTCCTCTTCACAAGGAAGTAAAACTATTGAGCTAATAATACCAAAGGAGGAAAGCGAAAATTGTGTCAAATGTACAAGTAAACGCAAGTATAACAATGACATAGATAAGAAAACATAAATCAAGGAGGTGACGCAGAAATGCAAATGAAATATCGCGAAGTTATGTAAGAAAACTTGTGCATAACGCATACACGTGGCCGTATGGCCTTCGCACACAACACAGTTCCAACAAATTATGAAATGCACAATAGCATAGCAAGATTTCATCCCTACTTGTCACATTTACCTATATTCGCAGGGCTTCGAATCTAGCCACATCGTTGGGAGAATGTCAATTTTGGAGAAAAAGGTCGGAACCTTTCTGAAGAATTCCCATCCGGACAGCGACTGAATTCGGCTTAGCCCCATAGCTAGTGTCTAAAATCCTGTCACCGTCGGGACTTTAACCCCACGACATCCCGGTCAGAGGCACTGTAGTGCCATCAGTTAATGCCCTGAGCTACTTCTCCCGGTAGGAGTCCGGTGTCTCGAGTTGCTTAAACTTCCGTCTATTCACGGACTGTAGCTATGCAAGTCGACTAACGACGCCGGCAATTTCTTCACACACTGGAAAACAATTCGCTTTTCTGGCAATGTTCTGGTTCTTAATCTTCTAATTACTCGCACTAGCCGCAGTCCAACTCCTTTCAATTGACTTCAAGGTTGCCTTCTGTTCGTTTCCTTCAGTCGCAATCTGTGCTTTCGGTTCAGTAACGCTCCCCCGCCCTTGAATCACAGCCTTATACTATCAGATATGAAGCGATTTCTCTCCTTGTCGAAGGCTGTCAAATATACAAAAACTCGACAATTCCAGTCAAAGTTATTTCATAGGGCATGATCAGAAATCACAAGTCATCATCAATCACATTACTTAACACGGAAAGAAGATGGCTGTCAAGGGGAAAGCTTTTTACTAGTCTTCGAAATATGCAATAAGCTTGTTTTTTCGTTTTTTTTTTCAATTTATTATTATTATTATTATTATTATTATTATTATTATTATTATTATTATTATTATTAAGAGAGGACGTTGCTGCACCTATAGGAAACATGTACCTCTCATCAGCTTATAAGTCAATCGGTGTACAGATTGTTGATGCACTTTGAATGAATGAACTTTCGACACAATTGCCATTCACAGAGAGGAGTAAAATGGCATAGCTTAAAAACACTTTTGAAATCAAATGAACCTCATGAAATCCCCAGCCACCTACGTTCCCGACACGGTGTATAAAGGGAGGCGTAAAATGGGTACAATCTCATTTTCCATCCGAAGTCTAAATGTTTTCCGATCCACAAGTTAAATATCTTATAGACATTAAGTCTGCCACAAGACCTGCTTCCGGGTTGGTGTTCCGCGACGGGCAAGTGTCTTTTAAAGAGTTATGTGACCCAAAAAGTTCGGGAATCGCTATCGTAGACAGGTAACTCGGGGGCCCAGCTGTTTGGAGATACAGTGGGACGAGGGATTTTCTGAACGTGAATCATCCGAAACGTCAAATATCCGAACTCATATTTTCTATGAATAATATTTTTTTTAAATTAGGAACCGAATACTATACCTATTAATCTCCTTTTGTAATACAGAATATTGAGAATGATCCCCGATATGATTGACAGTGATAAAATATTAACGATATACTGTACAATAGTCAATCATCTGACGTCAGTAAACTTCGACTAATCCTACAATAAATGCTTAAGAACTTGGAAGGTTTACTCGTATTAGCAGAGAAACGCTTTTCACAATTTTAAAGTGCAAGAGACCTAAGTTTAACATAGACCTTTGTCAAACAACCGATAGTTAATACTTAACAACTCTGACTCACTCGGAATATTTATTGTTGGCAAAAAATTATCGCCTTTTAGTGCAACGGTAGCCTACACACACAAGCAGTATGATCATTTTATTGAATAACCACGAACTGTTTCATTTTTAGATTAAAGAAATTTGTTCTGGGTATCTTGTGATTGGATTGTTTTGAAACCTGGCAATCTTACACTTAGCCATTTATGTTCGGTACCGGATTATCCAATAAATCCAAATATACCTCGGTTAAGTTCGGATTTGGCTTCGGATAATAGAACTCCCATGACCTAGTTTGTGGCCAAAAAACAAACACACAACAACAAACAACAACTTTGCATTTTTCGAAATTTAGAGTTTTTCAACGCAATAATGGTACGAAAAGAAGAGAGGAGAAAGAGAAGAAAGAAAAAGAATGAAGGGTCTTTCTGTATTCAATAACACAGTTTTTTATTAAACATTTACCTCACTATCTTAGATTCAGATGAAATTTGACACATAGGTAGTATGAATGACTAACAAGAAAACTACAAAATTTGAGTAAAATATTTCCACTCCTTCGTGATATACAGCCATGTAAAATATTACGAAAGTGGGTTCCCCGAAAAATGTTAAAGTGATGTAGAACCTCTCCAAATTAAGATGCAGAGCCCAAAAAGATGTCATTTTGCAGCTTTCTTTATGGCCTTTTATATGGTACACAACCCAAAAGAAGCTAGGTTTCCAAAGCTTTTCGAATTTGGATTTAAAATTTTGGTTCGCGTTTTCTCAAAATACACCCCTTCAAAAAAATTGAAAAAATGAAACAATTCTTACGTTTTTGAACTGACCATGTAAGTATAAACTTGGGATCATTATGGGTTTAGATTTATTTAGTCAAAAAACAGTAAAAACTGTATGTGACGTACGGGGAAGAAGATAATCTACGTACGTTTTCTTGAAGTCCAGAATCCCTGGGTTCTGAATCCAGAATCACGGGTTCGTATGTCAATCTTTACTTAAAAGATTGACATACATATGAACGTAGGCTACATTTCACCGACTTAAAATGCGTCTCACGTCGCACATCGCAAGCCTCAATAGGAACAAACGGCGTTCGCTCGCACCTTGGATGGCGAGCGGCAGGCGCTTGCGCAGGCGGTCCGACGCCTGGGCGCCCAGCAGCACGCGGCAGCCCTCGCGCAGGAAGCGGGCGGCCATGACGGGCGCGTTGCCGCCCAGCGCCCACGCGCCCTCGCCCTCGCCCGCCGCCTGCGCGCGCTCCACCAGCTCGTAGAACAGGCTCGCGTTCTCCACGTACCGCCTGCAAAAAACACACGCGCGGTTAACGAGAAAACCTCAACTACATTCGCGGGCGATGGTGTGACGGTTAGCGTATCGGACTGTTGTACCCAAGTTGGCGGGTTCAAACCCGATCGAAGCCGTGGATTTTTAAGGGCGAATAAATCCTTCTCACGCCTTCCTTCGGAGGGGAAGTAAAGCCGGCTGTCCCATGTTAGTAGATTTACTTGCGTGTAAAAGATCCTCAAGCCTAAATGACGCAGCCTCTGAGCTAAATTCAAATCGCCTGTTTCTCGCCCAAGAAATACCTCCTTTGTCTGCTAGCTGGTGAAAGGGGCGTAGCAAAATTTGCGTGGTTAGACGGAAAAGCAGGCCTCATTGCCTGAGTCTCGCCACGTAAAATAAGGCATTAATTCAATTCAATTCAAGCACTGGAGGTGTATCGCGGTTTAAATTGATGCCCGGTTATATTTCTACAGGTGTAAATAAGAATTTCAGCGAAATTAAAAAAAAAAATAGGTTTTTAATCATTAAAACACGAAGTGCCTCCACAGTGTTGCAGCCGCCATTTTGTATGGCAAATTAACATATTTTAAAATTTAAATTATTTAAAATATATTTTTGTAATTATGTGTTAATCTTTATAATTGCAGAATTTGGTTAAGAAAGGATTAACAGTTTTTGAGAAAATAAAATTTTAAATTTGAGAAATATTACTATATGTTAACTGTAACTACCCCCTTTAACGCAAATTCGTCAACGAAAGATCGGGAGAGGTGGTCCAGGGTATCAATCGGTCACTGCATTCCTTCCGACCGATACCTACTAGTACCCAAGTATAGAGCGATTTTCATAAGAATGGACCGTCTTGACAGCTAGTGCTGGCAACATAACTGAAGCACACGTACACTTCCGCGGCTCGAATCCATAAATTCTCGGCTGTCCGGGAGACGTCGCGTCGTTGGCTGAGAGGCCGACGTTTCGCCTGACATGTCTCAGGCTTCCTCACTCCGTCACTGCCCTGAGAAAGCCTGCGACATGTCAGGCGAAACGTCGGCCTCTCAGCCAACGACGGACGTCTCCGGATAGCCAAGAATATAACATAACTGAAGGTTCCGTGGTCGTGTGTCTTCGGCCCCATTTTGACTCTTCCTTCGTTCGTTCGTTTGTTTCAGTTGGCTAACTTGTTAAAGGCTTCGAGCTTCTTTTGGTGATTTCTCGTCGACAAAAACACAGTTCGGCCAGAGAAATAATTGGAAATTAGGAAGTGAGTGCTGCTGTGCTCTCTGTAAAAATTAGTTTTGTTTTTTTTACAAACATTACACTGAATTTCTTTTTGTGTGATACGTTATGTTTATTTGAAAACCTAGTCTTGTATGTCAAACCGTACTGGCGCACGTGTTTCCTGCCCCTGTGCGGTAAAGTGGCGAGCTGTGATCGAGAACGTTCCGTGCTTGGGGTTTTATCAATTTATTTTTTTTATATAATTACACGGCTATGAACCATGAGAATCCATGATCTCTTAACGAGAGCCATGAACAAACGAACACTTTACGACGAGGCGTGACTAAACATCTGTCGCGGCGAAGGGGTATTTCTCTTAATTTCATGTGATGTTCACTTGTTTAGCGAACTGTCATTTTGGCTCATTCTTAGGCGGATTCTTCAATAATAGAAGGTATAGCTCTGACCGAAAGGAGCTGTACTAGGAGTTATTTAACAGCGCACATGACGTAAATCAGTTTTCACAGTTTCATCCAATCGAGAGATTGTAAAACCTTATACTAACGTCACTGTAACGACATATAAGCTCCCGATGGGATAAAACTGCAACAGCGGATTTTCGCCAAGTGAACGACTAAATAAATCGTACTACAGGTTATAGTCCTGACGGTGACAGTTTTCGACTTTATCCACATAGCTAGGTCCAAACCTCACCGCCATCTCCCGAGGATAAACACGTTCTACATTTACGGGACTAATGGCCTTAGCAGTTGATGAGTAAAAAAATGTTATTTATACTTAACTCACATTTATAATAAGTAAATTATATACAAGTATACAAACTTATATCATAAATTTTAAGATGTAACAAATAAAATCAAAACAAGCCAGAATTAGTTAGCAATACTGACTGCTCCTTACAATGAAACGTACTATTCTTGTGTGAAGGAAGGATCTGTAGGCGAGACCAATTGAATTGTACAGTAAACAATATATCACTTGTTATGAATATTCTATTCATAATATATGTTTCAATCAATATAATACATAAATGAAAAATATTTTCATTTTTTGTAAAAATTTATACGTCATAAGTTAAGAATTTATTTATATTTCTAATTCGTTAATATTTTATATTTTTTGTACATGACCGAATAAAAATAATTATCTCAAAGAATGTTGATTTAAAACAAAATGTCAACGCTACGTGACACATAACCTCACCGCCTACTTTTATGTAAAGCAGCGTAATTCTGCCTCAAACCCCTCCGCCTTCATTAACGTTACCTAATTTAGGGATGCGATATCGATGTCTTCAAAACATCGATTACAGCCGATGTTTTTAACATGTTTTTTGCTCGATGTTAAAAAACATGTAGTATAAAAAATCGATGTTTTTTTTCGTAGGTCTAAAAGTCCCATTATCCAATTTTGTAAAAGTTAAAATATGAAATAGTATTCATGGTACCACTGTCACTTCTGATCGAAACCAATTCACGCTGACTCCAATCTCTTCAGTTAAGTAACATTTATGTATTGTTATCGATGTCGCATCACTATATGGTGATAATGTGGGGAAGGATGGTCCTCCCCCACACATATAAATAATTGTGTAAATGAATTTTGACAACTAGTTCAATGCCCCTGTATTGGACCGCATATTAACATAATATACAGCTTGTGGGCTGCAATAGTTACACAACTTAAAATAATACGTGTGAATGCAAAAATGATGCATTTCAATACACAAGGTGAAACTTCAAACTCCGTTATCTCAACACTTGATTTTTGAGTTGTGCCACTATTGCAGTCCAGGAACGCTATAATGAAAATAGAAAGAAGCAAAAGATAGGCCAAAAAGTGGTTTAACTTAGCTGAATTACGATTGCCACTCTTCCTAGAATCAAATTTCCCTGATTTCCTCCCTTTTCCCGGTTTTCCAGAGTATTTTTTTAAATCTTTTTGCTGATAAGATTTGTAATTTCCCACTAAAAGAAAATATTAAGGCTCCCCTGACACTAATTTGTCAGCTCTCCGATTTCGCCGTGAAAAATTACACATTACCAATATTTCCTCACCAAATTTAAACTGAGCAAAAAATAACGCTGTATAAAACATAATAAAGAATAGGTTGATGTCCGCTCCCGCATTTTCTTCCTTTCTTCTTTCTTTCTGCGTTGAATGTAAGTAAACTGTTTACACTGAAAGTATCAAATAGATGGTAATTGTGTGATAATTTTTTTGTGGTTTTCAATCGTACCGGAAGCGAAACAATGCTGACAATAAAATGATTTGAACAGAATAGAACTCCTAGGCCCGAGAGCCAGTTCTTCCTGTTGCGATGAATTTCGCAGCAGTGTATCAATTACTCCTCAGTACGCTCAGCGAGGTAAGTGACGTTTAATTTCATGCGATCCCTCAAGACATTATGGATTGAATAAAAAAAAGAAGGGGCCGAGCGAAGTGGCTCAGTGCGCTGCGCGCTGGATTCGCAATCGGGTTCGATCCCCGGGCCGGCCATCTAATCTGAGTATTCGTAGTTTCCCTCAGTCACAAGGTGAATGCTGGAATTGTTCCAAAATACCACGAATACCTCGCACCTCCCATCACCCCACCTAACACCACCTACCATCATCACCCTATAATAATAATAATAATAATAATAATAATAGTAATAAAGGCATAATACTGTAAACTTCAATTACTTAAAGTAAATGCCCGCGAAAGGTTTTCTACAAGAACCTGTACTAATTTAAACTCATTTTATTAAAAAATTAAGTTGGTATGGGTAATTTTTTTCTTACCATCTTTAAGAACAGATCAGAATTTAATTTGAAGCATTTTTGGTTCTTCATAATGGTAGATCTAACGAACGTTAAGATATAGACTAGAAGAAAACCTAGAAACTACTATCTATACCCTAGGCCAGTAGACACCCGATCCACCGTCTTTCTCACCTCGCGAAAAACAAAAACCGACATCTCGTATATTTGATTTATCATAAAAAACGTAAAAACTGCGTTACGCATTACAGATCAGACGTTGATGGGTACCTCCAATCGATGAAATGCGGATCAAAACGATAAGGAATTTCAACGATATAATATGTTACATAGAATAGCTGAAACGCCAACTTTTTGCAACAAACTGAACTTTTTTTTACAGAAGTCCGGGTGGATGCGGGCTGTGCGTAAAATAAACCTTCTATGAATTATCACAACCAAAACTAAATAATTTAAAAACAAAATCACAATAAATGAGAGCGTATTGAGAAACTTAGACTTCATTTGATTTATAAAACAACAAAAAAAACAAACAAAAAAACAAAAACAAAACAAAACAAGAAACAAAAAATCAGAATGAGACGTTTTGGGGAGAAGTGTAATTTGCACACAGGTTTTCTTGAGCCCCAGTATCCTTATCCCACTCTTTTTCAATAGTAATATTACATTATGGATAAACGTGCTATCAAGCGTGGTTGCCATTTAAAAACTAGAAATTATCGCTCCCGAACATAGAATATTAGAAAACTTATTTGCATCGGAAAAGGAACTACAGATTTCATTTTATATTTCTCACAAGGAAACTACTACTTTCACCAAGTAAAAGGAGAGCTACAAAAATACGCGCATATAATGTAGCAACATTTACGTCTAGAAGCAAAACGAGGTGGCCGCCTGCCAAATTGCTCAATAATGAGATGACACCCCTTATTTCGCTTCTGGACCTAAATGTAGCTTCACTACGCGCGTAGTTAGTTGAGCTCCTCTTTTGCGAGTTTGCGGGGATAGGCACAACGACAAAATGCCATTTCAAACTCGCTGAATCGGAGCTTGGAAAACGGAAGGCCTATATTTGCCCCGCGCAAAGCCTTTCTCCGCCTGCGAGCGACCTTTAAGGCCACTGGGTGGGAACGGCATCGATTGTCTCTCCGACACGCACTGCTGTTTTCTGCCTCACCTTTTCAATCCAATTTAATAACGCTTTGTTTTACATGACGTGCCTCAAGCCATCGAGCCTGCTCTTTCCGCCCGACCACGTATAATTCCGCTACGCTCCCTTAGTGATCTAAAGAAGTTTTTATTCGAGCGTCAAAACAGACAAATTATAATTTGGCTCAGAGGCTTCTTTTGGGCTTGAGAATAATTTTACGAGTACATGCAACAAATCTACATGGGACAGTCGGTGTTATTTGCCTTCTGAAGGTGTATGTAAGTTTTTTTTTAAATTTTTTGTGTTTTTGTTTTTGGTTTTTTCTCCCCTAAAAATTTACGGCTTTGATCGAATTTGAACCTGTGAATTTGGATGTAGCAGCTCAATAAGCTTCATAACCGAAACCACCACATCCTTTGCATTTCGCCACCAAGCCCTTAATTGCGAACTTGCAGCGGGAATATTGTGTAATAATATTACTTTTTCGCTTTTTCAGAAGTTAATTTCAAATAAAAGGTCTTGAGGAGTTAGGAATACACTAATAATTTGTTTTGTTTATTTGTTTTTTTATTAAACATTGTAGCACGTCGTTTCAGGTGCAACTTGAGAAGTTCTGAAAAATATTTTTGGATTACAGTATTAGAGACCACCATATTGATTCATACTTCGGCTGGTCTTGCATTACGATTCATTACTTGAAATGACAATTAGCTATACACTCAATGAAAAATGTTCAATTAACGTTGAGACTGAATAATTTTCCATACATCAAAGACCTCACCAAAAGTTTGTACTAAACTTTCCACAATAACAAAGTTAACAACATCTACAATACCATTTTATGTTTTCTATTTAATATAAAAAATCTCTGCAAATTATCAAGCCTCAACATTTCTGCCAAATGAACAGAGAGGCAAGCAAGAACCGCCACGAGATTTCACAGGCGGACAAATCTGTAGACTAGATCCCACGCGTAAATTATTCACCTCGTCCCACAATTCTTGTGGCAGCCATGGTTCAAGAGCCAGCCACACGGAACGATTACACAGAGGAGATAGAGATTAGTGTAACGCAATCGACGGCACTTTTGAGTCTCTGTGCATGCGCCAAATCGAACTCTTAAAAGATAACGGGGCACGCTAATCCGCAGAACCGATATCACATGCTAATCGACCACTTTGTCAAGCTTAATAGAATTGGTTTCCACTTGTGGCAGCAGTGTGTGCTGCTTACTATATTCCCATTATGCAACATGTTGGTGACATTAATCTGTAAATATAATCATATGTATATACGATATAACGTATATCAGACGTGCTAATCACATGCTGATCGATCACTTTGTCAAGCTCAATAGAATTTGTTTCAACTTGTGGCAGCAGTGTGTGTGGGACTAACTACATTCCCAAGATGCAACCTGATGACATTAATATGTAAATATAATCATATGCACGAACGATATGACTTCTATCAGACCTGCACAGCATTTTGCACTTTGACCCCAAGAGCCGCGCGCGAGCAACTCTAGTGCAGACCTGGTCTACGTGGAAGGGTGGGGGTAAGACGCATTCTAGAAGTGGGGACCGCCAATAAGAATGCGCAATTTGAACCGCCGCGCGTAAATTGAATCAGCAATTACGAGAATACACACGGTTCAAGTTTGATTATCTTTTATTTTGTTAATGTGAACCTTAAACGAATTAGACACACATATGTGATTTGGATACCAGTATTATAATTGCTTGTAGGGCTGATAATGTAATTTGCTTTGAGCGTTACGATGTAAACGCAAATTTAGCGTGCTGATAAATACGAAATTGTAATATTTAATCTTTTTTTTATTATGACAGTAATATTTTTTCATTACATTACCTATGTTTAATTGATTAGGGCCGTTATATCGAAGATAAAAAATCTTATTCTTAGAAAATGGCTGGCTTGTAAGAGCAGAATGCTCGCGGGAACAGGCGTAGTGCAAACCTGACTTATTATGGCCCCAACCAATAAAACCGACGCTGAGAACAAGCGGACGTATAAATTCCACGGATGGACTTGAATAGAGGTTCTCTTAAAAGGATGGATAGATGTCACGCACAGACATTATTTCAAAGAATGCAAAGACGACATGCTAACATTACAGTACCGGTAGCGTACAAGCAACTGACAATTTTCTCGCCACGTACTGTGGTTCGTTCTGTGTACACATCTGATTTTAGGCCAAATGCCTATTTAGTTTCTTTAGAAGGTTGTGAAAAATAATTGAAGATGTGTATGAATCGTGAAAAAAAATATGTACAGAAAATAAATGCTTAAAAGAGCGGTTGATGACATTTTCATATTTTTTGTATAAAACTAGTAATTTTGAAGAATTATAAGATATTAATTACTGGTCTTTAAATTTGTTATTCCGAAACGCAAATACTTTCCCGAATTTCCCGACATGCAAACATTCCCTGATCCAATATGCAATCGACCAGGCACCGAAGTGTCTTACTCAAGAGACCCAGCATAAAGACATCTGCAAGTCGATATAAAGATGTTTCACGCTCGTCTCCGATTAGCACGCTCTTCTTAGACAATTGCACCCAATCTCTATACAGCTGCGCTGTTGACAGATTGAGAATGAAAAGTGAAAAAGAATAAATGAAATTAAAAGAAATGAAAGTGAATAGAGTTATATGCTTGTAGTTTACTCTCATAAATATAAAAATCTAATAAAAATTAACGGCTTAATTTAATAGATTTGTGATCAGTTTTAGATGCCAAAAACAAAACTTTTCAACCCCTAATGTTTTTTAAGCCTAGCTCACTCACTTTTAAGTGTCTAAACCTTCACTTTTTATGCCCCAAAAGTGCCTAATTTCATAATTTTGATTCCTATTTTAGGTACTAAATCATCATTTTTTGTGCCTATAACTCTGAGGTAGGCTTGCGATGATTTGTTTACTTCCTTGCAGCCAGGGTGCAGCATAGCCACACGCCTGACTCACACGAAGTCGCGGAGGCGATAAGGCTCAGCTCTGGTGAAAGTTATGACCATGCTATCAAGTCGTGTCATGACCTGTTGATGTTTTGAGATTTAATTAATTTGTGGTGTACGTAGTGCCAGGCACGGCGGATAACGGGATGGGGAGTAGCTACGAGTATACCCTCGCGAAAACATCCCGAGTGGGTAAAATACCCACGTGAAATTTTGGGTGAGAGAAATAGTCCACAAACGTCAAATTCCAGAAATGAAGTTTCTCGATGTTGCGTCGACTCAAAACGTATGTGCAATCAATTGTTGTAAGATCACCACAACAGTATTAAAATTTTACACGTTTATAGAGACATGACCGACAAAATCAATTTGCAAAATTTGTTTAGTTCATATCACAAATGTACAGCACAGCGCTGTCTTTGCGAAAAAGAGCTGCTGAAGCGACACAAAATAAATGTGATAACATTTCGATGACAATTTAAAGATAAACTTAATTTGAAAAAAATCTGTTTTGTATTTTCCCCTTCAAATAATTTTCCGTGGGATATGGAAAGGAGACCTCCCACTCGGACTCCCACAACACCAATCGCCGGGCGTGGCCGGTGGCATGTGCGTAGTAATCTGTGGCAACTGCACGTTGAACTGCCAAGAGTTGCTTATCTGCCGGTATAGTAGTCCGAGGGGAGGGAAGTGTTCTTGACGCCTCCCTGTCGGAACTAGGGATACGACACCGACTTCGATGTTTTCGTAGAAACACAGACGTTTTTTTAACGTCGATTTTTTCCGATATTTTTTTTTCCTTTTCCGATATTTTTTTGTGAATGAAAAATTCTTATGATCACAAAACTGTAAAAGTTAAAATATGAAATAATGTATTGTAACATTTTTATCTTTGAACTAAAGGTACGCCATTTCCACTACCTTCATCAACCAAATTTTTTTTGTCCGAGATGACCTCCATGCTCTTGTATTTCGTCTGTTTCGCACATTGAAAAGTGGTCAACAAATACGCTGTGGGCGGAGGGTCTGTCCCTTCCTCTCGTGCCCTTATTCGGCGAATTGAAATTGTTATAGGTTACTAATCCAGTCTAAAAAAACATGGTTTTTAGGTAACGTATTTTTACAGCGATATTTGCTAACGATGTTTTGTAATCGATGTTGCATCACTACTCTGTACTACGTACGGTTTGTTCGGCCTTAGAAAGATCTTGATATAAACAAATACACGTCCTTAATACAACCTCTTATTGGTTGCTTGGATTTGCGGATGTGTACGTATAACGTTTCGCTTCTGAGAATAGTTATAAATTCTCTTGTTGAAATGCAAGTTTTAAAATACAAAGGAGGATTTAGAGAAATAAAAACGATCGGAGAATTGAGTAAACGGTCACTGGAGACACTGAATATGGCCACTGCTCACATACGCCGAAGACGAAGGCGTCGAGTAGTGGCAGCGAAGAAACCTTATATACGTCGCCCGGTGTTGACTTTTAACTGAAGATTGAGTCAATTCCAAATGCAGCCAACGTTCGTTTGACTCCGTGAGCAATAGAGCAGTCGGTTCTCTTCGCTTAGAACGGCAAGATCGTCGTAGTATCTTTTAATAATTTTAAATATTTTTCGTATCTTATTTTATAATGGTGAATGCTGAGGCAGGGCCGTATTTTACAAAACATGATGTGTAAAGCATAAATACAGGTTGAAAAAAGAATTAGTAATGTTTTCTCGTGGAGCGGAAGGAAAACACATATTGGCCGTTAAACAGATTGCCACAGGTCGTCATGGACCACGGGAGTGTATTCGTCAAGTGTAATGAGTGCATGCAGAGGTGAGTATACACAGGAAACTTGTCAGGGAAATAAAAGATTTTGGGTTTGAACCAAATCCGGTCGCGTCTGCAATAAGTAGGAGTGACGATTGCGAAACGGGATGCGTGTTGCACTCCAGGAAATCGGAGCTTCATTCTCGTTGCAGGCGGGACTGCTGTTGCTGCGAGCACTTCTGACAGTTCGTATTCACGTGTATTACTCGGGCAACTTTTCTTGAACGATGGATAGACGATTTCAGGTGGAGTGGGGGTATTAGTTACAAAGTCAGCCACTAGAGTATTTTAAGTAATGCCAACGTGTGTGAAATGAAAGTCAAAACTGCATCTTGTGCGTAACTTTTTCGGGAGTTTTAGGTGACTCCCTTGAAGGACCTGGACCAGACTCAGCTGACTCACTCTCATTTCTTTCGATATTGACAATAAATCTGAACAGGGGTTCTGCACTATGAAAGCTACTGGCTTTGACTAGCCTCTGTTTCGCGCCAACGAAGTTTTAATGCTTGGAAGGTTGTCATCAGTGCACGCTGCGAGCTTTTGCCTTCAACTGTTCGTTGCACAAGGGAGGGGGATCAAGGTCATCGTTCAAGAAAAGTTGCGCGAGTAATACCATTCAGGAGGAGCCTGGAGCAATCGACCAATGAGGTTAATAGTCACGGATGAATACTGTACTCCTTTGTTTACATCCGGATCATTCTGAGGGTGAACAAAGTTTAGTTTTAATCCGTGTATAGCCCCTTCATACCGAACAATTTGTTGACAAAACGTTCGTCCATCTCATTAACTCACAGTGGCGTCTTGTGCTTAGGTTACACAACCACCAGATATGCGTAACATCCTTTTCACAGGGTTGCCAGATGCTTCGTTCAAACATCCGCCGTTAGATGGCTGTAAAACCGCCCAATAAGAAAAAAATCAACATTTGAGTTTGTATTTTGTAGGCATTTTGAATTTGCATTAAAATAATTCTATTAGAAGTTTTTTTTGAGGTAGTGACCCTATGAAACGCTTGATTAGTTTTATTTTATTTTTTTTTTGTTTGTGAACTTTGTAATATATAATCATATTTTCGTAAAAATACTGTAAGTTATAAAATGATTTCCCCACTTTCACTCCTTCCTTCTTTTAAATATCCGCACATAAAAATATTATCACAGAAGTGGTTACATATGTATGTTTCATGCTTATTCCCTGTGGCTTAACGGA